>PVHY01020917.1:0-24765 GCA_004024945.1 Uropsilus gracilis
CAGTGGATGTGGTAGATGCGCCACAAATGTTAATCTGGTGTGTGCGTGCGTACACACACGTGCCTGCACGCATGCATGCGTATTCACAGTCAGTATCGGTGTCTGATGGAAGCAGGCTCTTAACTTCAATTTGAGCACCACAAACTCAGCCCTAGAATGGGAAGCTCGGGGTATTAACGTTCATTCTACTGATGGCTGAGGAAAAGAATGGGTCCGAAGTCCTAGCTCTATATGTGGACCCCAAATACAACCTCGGTGGTTAAGGGTGGGAGTGAGAAAATAGAGGCGGGAGCTGTCTTAATGGCTGGGGTAGGCTGGAGAAAATGCACCCAATGGAGCTTCCCCAGCAACAATCCCGGTGTGACCAGCACTGGGGACATGGACTCCTGGTCACGTCACATTTTCCGTGCTGGAATTACTCTGTCCTCACTGCTACCCGGGGGGCCAGATGTCCTCCCTCCTGGGAAAGGCCACTTTTGGTAGCCAGAGTCATATGAAGGCAAGGAGGGGGAGAAGGGGCATACTGTGGTGATCTCAGGAGAACAGGAGACGTCAATGGGGGTGCAGACAAGGCCCTCCCTTTCACTCTAGGGGTGGGAAGAGCTGGGAATAGGTACTCCAGGGTCCCGTCCCCAGGTGGCCTGGCTGCTGTTGACTTTGCTTGGTTACCCTGGGAGCAACTCTCAGCAGTGTGGGAGGAGCTGGTGTCAGAGAGTTGGAACCAGGCGTCCAGGCTGGGGTGGGATGGCGCCCCGCCTGTGTGGCAGGGATTCTGCCAGGAGGCTGCCAAGTTAACCCCTCCTGCCCTGGTGGTGGCGGCTGGTGGAAGGAGGGCGGGCCCAGCTGCGGTTAGTGAATGTGACCCTAATTCCCTCCTCCCCCGTCCAGCACATCTGTACTTGGTTTACACTGAATGAGTCTCCTGTCCTCATGAACCGGGCGAGGCCCTCCCTGGCCCCTGGCAGGGCATCCTGACACAGAACCAGGCATTACGCCCATAGTGCTCTCCCTGCTGGGTATCTCCTCTCTCAACTGTTTCCGTTTTCCTTCTTAGAGGGGCTCAGGAGATGGTCCCCAAGAGCTGGAGTTCTGAGACTGTGCAGCTGGGGTAGCAGAGAGGGAGGACAACAGGGGAAAAAACACTTGGGGTAAACTGTAAAAAGCAAGAATTCCATTGGTCTCTTCCCTCCTCTTTGTCTCAGTCTCTCTGTCTGCCTCTGTCTTTGTTTCTGGTGGGTGTTTGTCTATCCATCAGTCTTGGTAACTGTGACTCCTCCCTTTTGGTGGCCTCTGTGGTCCCCAGACAAGGACAGCAGCTGGGGAGGGGGGCTGTGGTGTGAGGATGCCCATGAAGACCCACCCAATACCAGCCCCTCCCTTTGGTATTGCCACACTTCAGTCCCTGCCCTCCCCAAGACCCAAAGACTGGGGTCTGTTCACTGCAGTGGTGTGATTGGCAAATACAACAATCCAGTTATTGGGGTTCAAGTTATTTTCTCTATATTGAATTGGGACCATTTTTCTGTCCAGGGATCCCAGGAGGAGGCTTAGGAAGAGGCCTCCCACTCTGGAAACTGGTGGCCAGAACCCCCCTCAACTTCTCTTTCTCTTGGATCATGCCTATTTCTAGGCTTTGTTTGGTATATAGTTGCTCCATTCCATCTCCAAGCAACTTGGAGAGATTATATCTTGGGGACCCTAGGACCGAAAATTATATCTTTGTCCCTTCATCACAAAGACCAAAAGGACTGATACAGCAGAGAGGAAAAAGATTCAAAAATGGTCTAGATGTAGCCCTGAGTTTACCTTGACTTTCCTATATTGCCCCACCCCTAATCTCACCGCACTCTCTCCCCACTAGTGTCAGAAAACTGAATAGGTAATGTTCCTATGCCTAGTCTGGTGCTGGAGAGAAATATCCTTTGCCACACTCAGAGGTGGCTGGCAGATGTCTGCAGGAGGTGAGGGGAGCTATGTTACAACCCCAGAGGACATCATTAAGGCATGGAAGTGCCATCGGGGCTTGGAGACCTGGGCACCCAGGGAAAGCGTGATGAAAACATGTTTTGTACAACACGTGTCTGCTTCTTTCCTTTCCTCCCCTCTTCTCCAATCTCCTTCCCCTAGGCCTGCTCTGTACCAAAGCTAATGCCCTGCCCCAGGTGCTTGCTCAATTCCACCCCTTATACCAGGCCTATTCTGCTGCTTGCCAGTTTGTTGGCTTTTTAGGTGAGTGAGTTTGTGTGGAAGGTCTTTGCCAGCCTCAGTGCTGCCCAGATTCCCACAGAGAATAAGGCCTTGACTTTTTTTTTTAACATCTTGATTTTGAAACAAGATTTTAGAACTAGCCTAAACAACTCTAGGAATTTCTTCCCTGAACATGCACTATTCATTTACTCAACAAATCTTTATGAAGTATCCACTGTATGCCAAGCACTGTGCTAGGTCCTACGAATACTCTGGTATGGTCTCTGCCCTTTCAGGCTCATAGTCAGCTAGGCAAGTCAGATGTTAACCAAATAATCCACAAAATTAAAAGTGATAACTAGTGTGGGCCGGGCATGGTGGCTCGTGCCTGTAAGCTTCAGCCTATGAAGCAGCCGGGGCTAGGGATCGCGGTTCGAGTTCCTCTCAGGGCAACACAGTGAGACCTAGTCCCAAAAAATAGCTGGGGGTGGTGGCGCACGCCTGTAATCCCAGCTACCTGGGAAGCTGAGGCTGGGGATGGCTTGAGTCTGTGGTACCCCGGGCAACGAGAGCCTGCGGTTCCACGGGCAAAAATAGCAAGACCTGGTCTCAAAAAAAAAAAAAAAAGTGATAACTAGTGTGGAAAGACATAGAGTACTATGAGAATGGATCCTAAGAGATTTTCTCCCAATCAAGGAAATCAGGAAAGACTTCTGGGGAAAAGTGAGAGGGAGAGCAGAGAAGAAGGAAGATAATAAGGGAAGGTGGTAGAAGAGTATGGGCAGGACTCGGGAATCAAGGTCTTGGCTCCTGGTCATCCTGCCCACCCAGAAAGAAGAGGGGCCTCCGATCCTGCTCCCCACCTCGATTTCAGCGCACAGTAAGCACTTCCTAGTGACCAAAGCAGGACCATAGCGCAATTAGTAGTGTTCCTGGAAGAATCCCACCCATTCTTCCAGCTCCTCCAGAAAGGAAAATTGAGGTATAGATTGGAAAGAGGAATCCACGGGCATAGACCTGCGATTAGACACAGAAAACAGAGCCCCACATTGGTGGCAAATACCCCAGGGTGAGGGATTCCTGCATTTGCCCAGTTGGAGCCTCCCCAGACAGAAAAGTCTCCTCAGAGCTGTTCTATCATGCACCTCCCAGCTCTGAATCCAGCCCTGACCTGTCCCACTCCCTGGAACAGGAGCGTGTCTGCCTCCACTTCGCCTGGAGTGTGTGTGAGGTGAGTGCTCCTGGTGTCTGCCAATCACTGTGTGGGTGGTTGTAACAGTCTGTTTTGCAGAGAAACTCCTTCCAGAGGTTAGGGGATTATCTCTCCTCTGTCCACTGGGGGGCTACCAGTTCCTCCTGCCCAGACACTAAGTTTCTGAAGTTTTTCCTTTCCAAAGAAAAGGAGTTGATTGAGGGAGAGAACTGTCTTCTTTGTGGATGTGCCTCCTCTCCAGCTGGCAAAGAGGTCATGGGACCAATGGGGTTAAGTTCCAGCCCTACTCTGACCCACTTTCCTCCCTGTGCCCACATCCCCTGGGGCCAGGGTGTTGGGTGGGGCTAGCCTGGCAACCCTGCACCCACACCTGGGACTTCCCCTGGATGGAAACTCCCAGAACCCTGGTGTCCTGCCTCCCCTGCCAACTCCCACCGACTGCCTGAGATCTACTCAACTTCAGTATGCTCCTCTTGTGTGCCAGCTCTTAGCCAGACTGCATCTGAGCCCCACCCCCCAAAGTTAGCCCTGAGGATATGGGCCTACTCTCTGGGACTTTCTTTGATGTTTGGCTGCCCCTCCTCATAGACTTCTTTGAAGAAAAGATGTGGGCCTGGGAGAAGGAGGTGTGAAGTTATCCTTTGTTGTGCACCTACTATGTGCTAGGCATATACATAGCTCACTTAATGCAACACAGTCCAGAAACATAGTAGTTCACAGAAGAGGGAGCTGAGTCCAGAGAGGTTAAACAACTTGCCCAATATCACAAAGGAAGGCCAAAGTTAAGACAAACTGCTGGCCCAGAGCTCTTTTCACCATAGACCACCTCTTTTGCAGCTGTCCACCTCCCCATGAAGATGGAGATGAGATGGGATGAGAAACTAGGGAAATTTAATCCAATCCAATTCAGCAGACAAGTGTTGCAAATTTGTTGTATGTAAGGTACTGACAAGTGCCAGGAAATTAGAAATCCTCAGACTGTTGGGAAATACAGGTGGATGGAGTAAAAGGTATCTAACTAGCATAGTGATCTAAAGGAAGCAGCCTACAACAGAGAAAGAAGTGCTGGGCACGGTGGCTCGTACCTGTAAGCTTCAGCCTATGAAGCGGCTGGAGCTAAGGATCACGGTTCAAGTCCTGCTCGGTGTAACACAGTGAGACCTAGTCCCAAAAAATAGCTGGGCGTGGTGGCGCGCACCCGTAATCCCTGGGAAGCTGAGGCTGGAGATTGCTTGAGTCCATGGTACCCCGGGCAGCATGAGCCTGCGGTTCCATGGACAAAAATAGCAAGACCCAGTCTCAAAAAAAAAAAAAAAAAAAAAAAAAAAGGAAGAAGTGCTAGTTTGGGGGGGCTGGACATGGTGGCATGCATCTTTAATCCCAACCTAGGAAGGGAGGCTGAGACTAGGAATTGCTTAAGTCTTCGGATTTGATACCTGCCTGGGGCAACATAGCGAGACCTAGTCTCAAAAAATAGCTGGACGTGGTGGCATGCACCTGTAATCCCAGCTACTTGGGAGGCTGAGGCAGAGAATCGCTTGAGTCTGTGGTACCCCGGGGAGCAACGTGAGTCTGTGGTTCGCCAGGCAGTAAGACCTAGTCTCAAAAAAAAAGTGCTAGTTGTATTTTATTTTTCTGTATAGAATATAAAAATATATTATAAACGGTACAGAATAAGTTGGAATGAAATGAATATCAAGTAAAGGCCCTCCTGGGCCGGGCACGGTGTCTCATGTATGTAAGCTTCAGCCTATGAAGCGGCTGGGGCTAGGGATCGCAATTCGAGTCCCACCTGGGGCCCGTAGCAAGACCTAGTTCCCAAAAAATAGCTGGGTATGGTGGCACGTGCCTGTAATCCCAGCTACCTGGGAAGCTGAGGCTGGGGATTGCTTGAGTCTGTGGTACCCTGGGCAACGAAGCCTGCGGTTCCATGGGTAAAAATAGCGAGTCCTAGTCTCAAAAAAAAAAAAGTAAAGGCCCTCCAGATCAAAAGCATATTTTCTACTCTCTAGAAACTCTTGTAGGTCCCTATACCTCCCCCATCCCTTAAAAAGTAACTACCATCTTGATTTTTTTTTTTGTTTTAAGACTAAGTCTTCGTATTTTTGCCTGTGGAACCGCAGGCTCACGTTGCCCGGGATACCACAGACTCAAGCAATTCCCAGACTCAGCTCCCAGGTAGCTGGGATTACAGACCTGCACCACCACGCCCAGCTGTTTTTGGAGACTAGGTCTCACTGTGTTGCCCTGAGCAGGACTCGAACCGCGATCCCTAGCCCCAACTGTTTCATAGGCTGAAGCTTACAGGCATGCACCACCGTGCCTGGCTTCCATCTTGATTTTAATAATAATTATTTCCCTGTTTTTCTCCAGGGTTTAACACATATACATGCATCCCTAAACAACACTGTATTATTTTGCCTCCTTTTGAAGTTTCTATAAATGGAGTCATACTATACTACTCTTGTGCCTCACTTATTTTGTTTAATTCTTGTTAGTGAGCTAAATTGTGACATAATTGTTGTTCTGTGGAATTCAGTTACCTGATGTACCCAAGTTATTATTTTTTTCCTACTATTGGTAGATGTTTGAGTTGTTTTCAGTTTGGACTCTCATAATGCTACTAAGAACATGCTTCTATAGATGTCCTGTGCATATATACAGGAGTTTTTCTAGGCTATACATTGAAGAGACAAAATATATATATATATAAGAAATATCAAACTTTTCAGGTAAAGTCAAACTACTGTCCACAATGGCTGTACCAATTATAGAAAGCAGAACATCCTCACCAGAGATTTAGGTGGGACCAAGAGGCCCCCTATACTTTCTTGCCCAAGGCTTTTGGTGGTCTTTCCCTTTTACTAAAGATGCAGCTTCAGAGACCCTGTGCCATGGGCCATTGACTTTGCTCTCTGTCCTGGCCCTTAGGACTCTCCCCTCTGTACTTGCTGTTCCCCCTCTCTGGAATGTTCTTCCACTAGAATATCTCCCTTCAAATCTTTGCTAAAACCTCATGTCTCAGTGGTACTCAGTGGTACCTTACCACTGAATTTTAGGTTGCAAACCCCAGCACTCTTTTTCCCCATCACAGCCTAGCTTTTCACAGCCCAGCCCCATGATCTGTCAGGACTCAATAAATTGTGTCTCCCCAAACACTTAAGGAGTCACCCCTGACTCTTGGGGGACTGTCTAGCTGCCCCTTCTATGGGCCCACCTCTTTGAGTCACTTTTTCTTACATCATCATTCCCCCCCCCCAAGCCATTCTCATGCCCTTAAATATGCTAACATATTTGTTTACCTGTTTAGTTTTTGGCCCAGCCCACCTCAACCCCTCAATTTTAAGGAAGCTCAACAAGAGAGTAATCTTTTTTTTTTTTTTGAGACTAGGTCTTGCTATTTTTGCCCGTGGAACCACAGGCTCTCGTTGCCCGGGGTACCACGGACTCAAGCCATCCCCAGCCTCAGCTTCCCAGGTAGCTGGGATTACAGGCGCACGCCACCACACCCAGCTATTTTTTTGGAACTAGGTCTCACTACGGGCCCCAGGAGGGACTCGATCCGCGATCCCTAGCCCCGGCCGCTTCATAGGGCTGAAGCTTACAAGCATGAGCCACCGTGCCCAGCCATAAGAGAGTAATCTAAGCTGTCCTGTTCACTGACATGGCATTGCCGGATACACGACAGACCACCAAATGATTACTGTCCAGGCTGAATGTCAATCTCCCTGAGACAGCCAGGAAACCCCCACACCCACAATTGGAACTTACTCTACCTGGAAACTCTCAGAATCTAGGCATCCTCCCTCCGCTGTCATCCTCCCCCATCCATATCTCTGGCTCAGTCTCAGATCTCAGAGCACTTCTGCTGCTACTGCTTCCCTAAATTTCCCCTAAACAGTCTGGGAGCCCTAAACAGCCATTCTGATCATCAGGGCTGGAGAGACATGGGCCATGAAGAAGGTGGGGGGGGCACAGGAGGCTAGGCCCTTATCAACACAGGGATAACAAATATTTTTGAATGGGCTGGGCCTGGTGGCGCATGCCTGTAAGTGGCAGCCTAGGAAGCCGTGGCCGGGGCTAGGGATTGCAGTTCGAGTCCCGCCAGAGAGTTCCGCCAGAGGTACGTAGTGAGACCTAGTTCCAAAAAAATATAGCTGGGCATGTGGTGCCTGCCTGTAATCCCAGCTACCTGGGAAGCTGAGGCTGGGGATTGCTTGAGTCTGTGGTACCCTGGGCAACGTGAGCTTGTGGTTCCACAGGCAAAAATAGCGAGACCTAGTCTCAGAAAAAAAACAAAAACTTTTTGATCAAATAAAGGGAGGACTTCAGAGATGATAGGACCTCTCTAGGTGGAGAAAGGAAAAAGGAACTGGAAGCAGAAGGAACTGTATGAACAAAGGACTGACTGGAGGCATGAAAGTACATGTCATATCAGAAGAATGTGTTCTGGTCTGGTGCAGTTGGAGGGTTTTTAGTGCAGGGGAAGGTGACAGGAAAGCTTTGCTGGGCAGGCCTGGAAGGGGAAGGATGGATGGGGGAGGTCTGAGCTCCTCACAGGCTCAGCAGTGTCTTAAGTTTAATCCTGCTCCACCCCTTCTCCCTGCAGTCTTCCACTCCTTACCTAGCTCCAGCCTGGATGTTCTTGCAGTAAATGGACTTCTCTCTGGGTCTACGCTTGGGACATCGGAACAAAAAGGCTACCAACCAACATCCACCTACACCGGCTGGGCATGGCCTACCAGTTGCTTCTCCTAGTCTGGTCTGTGCCCCCTCTGCCTGTGCCTGCCCTTGCCCTGGCTGTCCCCCTCCCACCTACTCCTGTACTGCCTCTTACACAGCTACCTGCCCCTCCTGTCCCAGCTTCCCTGGCCCACCTTGTACCTGCCCCTGCCCTCCCTGCCCTGCATGTCTTACCCTGACTTTTCCACATGGCTCTGGCATCCCGTGTTCTGGTCCCCAGCTGGCCTGCTGCCGCCCCTCACCTTGCCCCATTTACCCTCACTCCAAGGGCCATGCTGCCTCTCTGAGCTCCTGCTTAGGCTGCAGTGACATCTGTGTCTGTGGTCAAGGGGCTGCCTGGGGGTCTTCAGTTTCCACTGACCAGCACAGCTGCTGCGTCAGGGGACAACGCACTTCTCAGTGGCACTGTCTTATTGTCTAGATGAGCTGCTGCCCCAAAGGACTGTAAGCATCCTGGACTACCAAGTAGCCTCTTCCTCAGGCAGGAGCAGAAGTTCTTAGTGGAACTAGGAGAGGGATCAGCTGAACTCCTCAGGCAGGCAGGTAAAGAGACAGCAAACTACTTAGAGAGAGCAACCCCCCCCCCTTCCCCTTAGTCCTGGAAATGTCTGCCTTGAAGTTAGTTTCTGGACAGGCACCTGCTGGCTCCAAGAACTCCTCTTCTGCAACTTCTGGAAAGGAATGTGTTCTTCTCAGAGCATCCTCTGGTCACTAACGGTGAGCAAGTTGGTCATTTCCCCTTCTAGTTTGCTCCACTGAAAAGCTTTCTTAGCTCACTTCTCTGCAGTACTCCCGTACGTATAAGATTATCTTTTTCCTCTGGAGGCAAAAGGACACGTCTATCCAAGGGCAACTTGTTGCTCCTTTGCTCCTTGAACCTCCACCCATCTCCCTGACTGATCCACGAGTCTCTGAACCCTTTACTTTTTTTTTTTTTTTTCCTGTTTTTGAGACTAAGTCTCGCTATGTTGCCTGGGGAACCGCAGACTTATGTTGCCCAGGGTACCACGGACTCAAGCGATCCTCAGCCTCAGCCTCCCAGGTAACTTAGATTACAGGTGTGCGTCACCACACCCAGCTATATTTTGAGACTAGGTCTCGCTATGTTGCCCCGGGTGAGTCTCTAACTCGTGGACTCAAGTGATTCCCAGCCTCAGCCTCCCATCCTAGGTTGGGATTAAAGGCACATGCCACTGTGCCTGGCCCCCTGAACTCTTCTGACCTGAGCCAGGCAAAGGTCAGCAACTCTTGGACCTGAAGCAGAGGCTAAGTTGAGGGCTCTTCCTGGTGCCCTCCTCTCAGATATCATGACATCTTTCATGGTATTTTACTTCTAGGACCCTGGTGCTCCTGGCCTGGACATCTTGTCTTTCAAATCTCTGAGTGCAAGCCCAGCTGCATGACCTCAATCTCCCAGCAATAATCCTATCTGTGGCATCTATGTTCATCTAGTGTGGGGGTCAGGGACTCTGGAACACCTGACTCAGACTCCCACTGATCCCATCCACACATAACCATTATATAAGTCCCCGCTTCTGATGGGACTCGCAGTTTGGAGAAGTCACCAAAGACAAAATTAAAGATTTGAGGATTTTCCCAAGACTGAATCCTAAGCTGACAGCATTTAAGCTCCCCTCCAAATTTCTTAAGTTCTGTGACACAAATCTGTTTCAATCTTCTTAACCTCTTTCTCTCAGACCCTTTCTATCTCTGTTGATCTTCCATTCTATCTTTACCCATCACTCTCCACTTCTGTTTTCTTCTTTGTCTCTACCACTTGACATTGTCTTTTTTTTTTTTTTTTTTTTTTTTTTTGAGCCTGCCCGTGGAACTGCAGGCTTATGTTGCCCGGGGTACCACAGACTCGAGCAATCCCCAGCCTCAGCTTCCCCAGGTAGCTGGGATTACAGGCGTGTGCCACTGTGCCCAGTTATATATTTTTTTGGAACTAGGTCTCCCTAGATGCCCCCGGTGGGACTCGAACTGCAATCCCTGTTTCCAGCCATGGTTTGGTCTGACTGCAGCTTTCTAGGCTGCTGCTTACAAGTACGCGCCACCGTGCCCGGCCTACTTGACATTGTCTTTATCTAATTTCTGTTTCTATGTTTTCCCCATTCTCTATCCTTATATTTCTTCCTCCTTTTTTATCTCCCCTTCTAATTTTTTAAATTAAATTGTTCTTTATTGAATGTGCAAAACAGTACTAAAAAGATAAAGACACTAAACAACTTTCCCATTTTTAATTTGCGTTAACTTGACTGAGTAGAAAACATCTGAACTGCTAAATAACATTACTGAATCCCCTTCTAATTTAATACTACTTAACCTGTGTGTCCTTTTGTTTTTCCCCTTCCATGCCTCAATCTGTGTCTCCACATCTACTTTCTTCTTTGCTCTTTCTCTGCACTTCATTCTCTGCTTGTCTGCCCTCTTCTGCTTTTGGATGCATTTCTTTCTATTCTTATCATTTATATTTCTCATGTCTTTCTCTTTCTGTCTTGTGTATCTAGTTGTTTTTATTCATTCTTTCTTTCTTCTCCCTTACCCCTTTGGGTTCACCATCTCTTCTTCTTTCTTTCTTTCTTTCTTTCTTTTTTTTTTTGAGACTAGGTCTCACTATTTTTGCTCGTGGAACTGCAGGCTCACATTGCCTGTGGTACCACAGACACAAGCAATTCCCAGCCTCAGCTTCCCAAGTAGCTGGGATTACAGGTGCGTGCCACCATACTCAGCTATTTTTTTGAGGACTAGGTCTCGCTGTGTTTCCCTGGGTGGGACTCAAACTGCGATCCCCAGACCCCAATGTGACTCCATAAGCTGTCGCTTACAGGCATGCACCACTGTACCCGGCCTTCCTCTCTTTTTCTTTTCTTTTTTTTTTTTTGAGACCAGGTTTCGCTATTTTTGCCCATGGAACCACAGGCTCACGTTGCCCCGGGTACCACAGACCCAAGCAATCCCCAGCCTCAGCTTCCCAGGTAGCTGGGATTACAGGCATGTAGCACCATGCCCAGCTATTTTTTGGGGGACTAGGTCTCGCTGTGCTGCCCCGAGCAGGACTTGAACCGCAATACCTAGTCCCAGCCTCTTCATAGGCTGAAGCCTATGGGCACACGCCACCGTACCGGCCCTCTCTTTTTCTTAATCTTTCTCATCTCCTTAACTCATCCTACAGTTGTCTGCACCCCAGTCCTGTGTCATGCCCATTTCATTGCTTCCAAGGAACAGGACACCAAGCCACCAAGTGTCTATCACATGCATGTCCATGCTCTGGAGTGAATGAGGACTGGCCTCCACAGCTACTAGAATAATCCCTTCATTCAACCCACTACCCAAGCCGAGCACAGTGGCTCGTGCCTGTCAGCTTCAGCCTATGAAGTGGCTGGGGCTAGGGATCACAGTTCGAGTCCCGCTCGGGGCAACATAGTGAGACCTAGTCCCAAAAGTAGCTGAGCATGGTGGCGCGCGCCTGTAATCCCAGCTACCTAGGAAGCTGAGGCTGGGGATTGCTTGCATCTATGGTACTCCGGGCAACGTGAGCCTGCAGTTCCATGGCAAAAATAGCAAGACCTAGTCTCAAAAACAAAACAAAACAAAACTGATTTTATCACTTTGTTCCTTCTCTTACTTTCTTTTGAACCCTATTTATTTTTCAAAATATTTAAAATTAAATGTCACTTCATTCCAAACATCATTACTTATCTCCAGGAAATAAAGACCCTCCCTCCTTACCTTTTCTTTTTCACACAGCCCAAAGCCATTTTTATATCTCTAACAAAATCAATACTGCTTCCTTGGCATAGTGACTACCAGATCCATAATCAAATGTCTTCAATTGTTTCATAATGCCTTTTTATAGTTACACTGTCCAAATCAGAAACCAAACAAGGCCTACATGTTCCATGTAGTAATTGTCTTTCTACGTCCCCTCTCACTTTTTCCCCCCAGCTATTGACTAGTTGAAGAAATTAGATCAGATTTCCTTTGTCCCACATCTGGATGTGTCTTCTTTCTTGTTGTGTCAGCTATTGTGATTCTTCTTAAATGGCAATTAGCTCTAGAGGCTTGTCAAGATCCTGTTTGGTTGTTTTTTTGTTCAATGGGAATTATTCCTAGGCAGTGGACGCCTCAGCTTCCCAGGTAGCTGAGATTACAGGCTCGTGCCACCGCGCCCAGCTATTTTTTGGGACTAGGTCTCACTGTGTTGCCCCGAGCGGGACTCAAACCTCAATCCCTAGCCCCAGCCACTTCATAGGCTGGAGCTTACAGGCACGAGCCACCGTGCCCAGCAATAAAATCAATATTATAGAATGTAGTATGTAAGGTTTTACAGAACAATGTTCTCTATCTTTGTGAATGCTTGGACATTTTCATATTAAAATTTTACTTATTGGCCGGGCACAGTGGCTCGTGCCTGTAAGCTTCAGCCTATGAAGCGGCCCGGGCTAGGGATCGCGGTTCGAGTCCCGCCTGGGGTCCGTAGCGAGGCCTAGTTCCAAAAAAATAGCTGGGCGTGGTGGTGCGTGCCTGTAATCCCAGCTACCTGGGAAGCTGAGGCTGGGAATTGCTTGAGTCTGTGGTACCCTGGGCAACGAGAGCCTGTGGTTCCATCGGCAAAAATAGCAAGACCTAGCCTCAAAAAAAAAATTTTTTTTTTTACTTATTATTTTTCAACACCTCCCTCCCTTTTTTATATTAAATTTTTATTTTTATTTTTTTAATTTTTTTTTGGAGACTAGGTCTCGCTATGTTGCGTGGTATACCACAGACTCAAGTTCCCCGGGGTACTGCGGACTCAAGCAATCCCCAGCCTCAGCCTCCCAGGTATCTGGGATTATAGGCACCCACCACAGCACCTGACTGCTTTTTTGAGACCAGGTCTCACTATGTTGCCCGGGGTAGTCTCGAACTCGAGAACTCAAAAAGATCCCAAGCCTCTTGTCTCCCAGTGCTTGGACAACAGGTATGTGCCACCACGCCCGGCTTATATTAAATTGTTAAATGATGCTCCTCCACAAAGCTTAGTCCCTAGTAACTTTCAGAGCATCTTCCCCATCTGCTCTAAAAGGCAGGACTTCTCATGTGGTTCCTGATGCTCAGACTGTCCTCCCTGCCATCTGCTGGAAGTGTATCATAGAAAATGGATTGTGTTCAAAGGCTACTTGTTGTGTTGTCCCTTCCCCTGCTCTACTGGCAAATTTCCCATGTTTAGGACCTCTCCCAGCTGTGCTTCACAATTCTGGGAGGCCAGGGAATCTTAAAGAGTAAGTACATTTTGAATAGGTCTGATAATAAAAATAATCCAAAATAATGGTATCGTAGTTTACATGTCTCTCTGTCAGATGCTTCTGAGCAAAATGCAATTCAGTCTTTACTGAAAACTGGCCTCCTTCCTAGAAAACAGGAAGCAATGAATGTGAGATCACCCTATCCCATTCCCTACCTTCATTAAAGATGACCTTCAGCCCTGAAGAAAAGACCACCATGAATTGAGAGACTGGGTGTCTAAAGTTCAAGCAGCTTCAGTTCAGTACTCACATAGTGGGTATTTGTTTGTTTGTTTGTTTGTTTATTGAGACTAGGTCTCACTATTTTTGCCGTGGAACCGCAGGCTCTCGTTGCCTGGGGTACCACAGACACAAGCAATCCCCAGCCTCAGCTTCCCAGGTAGTTGGGATTACAGGCACGCACCACCATGCCCAGTTATTTTTTTGGAACTAGGTCTCACTACAGGCCCCAGGAGGGATTCGAACCGCAATCCCTAGCCCCGACCGCTTCATAGGCTGAAGCTTACAGGCACGAGCCACCATGCATGGCCTGGATCCCAATTCTGACTCTACCTCTCACCATGTAAATCTGGTCATGTTACCTAACCCTTCCAACTCTAGGATATAATACTAACTACCTTATGTGTTATGAGAGCAAAATAATTCATCCATAGCAGTGGACTAGGACTTCTTAAAATAGAATTTAGGCACATAAGAACTGCTTGATAAGTGTTACTAGTTAATATGGTCCAACACTTTTACAAGTAATTTACATGGGTGCTGAGCATGGTGGCACATGCCTGTAGGTGGCAGCCTAGGAAGCCACGGTCGGGGCCAGGGATCACGGTTCGAGTCCCGCCAGGGCGTATAGCGAGACTTAGTCCCCAAAAAAAAAACTGGGTGTGGTGGTGCATGCCTGTAATCCCAGATACCTGGGAAGCTGAGGCTGGGGATTGCTTGAGTCTATGGTACCACGGGCATCGTGAGCCTGCAGTTCCACAGGCAAAAATAGCAAGACCTAGTCTCAAAAAAAAAAGAGTAATTTACATGGGTTAACTTCTTTACTAATTTAGGGCCGGGCACGGTCGCTCGTGCCTGTAAGCTTCAGCCTATGAGCGGTCGGGGCTAGGGATCGCGGTTCGAGTACCACCTGGGGCGTGCCTGTAATCCCAGCTACCTGGGAAGCTGAGGCTGGGGATTACTTGAGTCTGTGGTACCCCGGGCAATGAGAGCCTGTGGTTCCACGGACAAAAATAGTGAGACCTAGTCTCAAAAAAAAAAAAAGAAAAAAACTTGTTTACTAATTTAATCATCAAATATTTATTAATTTAACTAGGCACAGTGGCACATGCTTGTAAGCAACAACTTATGGAGTCACAGCAGGGTCTGGGGATTTCGGTTCAAGTCCTGCCTGGGGCAACAGAGACCTAGTCCCAAAAAAATAGCTGGGTGTGGTGGCACATGCCTGTAATCCTAGCTACCTGGGAAGCTGAGGCTGGGGATTGCTTGAGTCTGTGGTACCACGGGCAACGTGAGCCTGAGGTTCGACGGGCAAAAATAGCGAGACCTAGTCTCAATAAATAAATAAATAAATAAAATTATTAATTAAAAAAAAGTAACTGTTTTAGGTACTGGGAATACTAGTGAACAAAACAGATAAAGACTTGTAGAGACAAGGACTAACAAATACATAAAACATAGCACGCCAGTTCATACTGCTATGGAGAAAATGGCAGAAAGAATAGAGTTGGAAGGAAAGCAGGTATTTACTGTGGGGGAGGCAGTGTTGTTGCTACTTTAAAGAGGATTACCAAGTTCTCTCTGATAAGGTGACATTTGAACAGACAACTAGAGGAGGTGAGGGAGGGAACCATGTGGTTGTCTGAGCCAACCAGAATCTTACAGGGCACAGTTTGCAAACGCCCTGTGGGAATACACAAGGGTAGAGAGCTGTGGAGGAACAGAGTGCAGAGGGTTTCCAGGTCATATATAAAGATTCTGCTCTTTATGTTTAGTGAAATGAGAAACCATTGGAGGGTCTGAGGAAAAAATACTAAGGCTGAAGAGAAGTTAAAAAATATCCCCCCTGTTGGGCATGGTGGCATATGCCTGTAAGTGGCAGCCTAGGAAGCCACGGCCAGGCCCAGGGATCATGGTTCGAGTCCCAACCAGGAGCACATAGGGAGACCTTGTCCCAAAAAAATAGCTGGGTGTGGTGGCACGTGCCTGTAATCCCAGCTACCTGGGAAACTGAGGCTGGGGATTGCTAGAGTCTGTGGTACCCCTGGCAACATGAGCCTGCGGTTCCACGGGCAAAAATAGCGAGACCTAGTCTCAAAAAAAAAAAAGTCCCCAAACCGGGCATGGTAGCGCGTGCTTTTAATACCAGCCTCGGAAGGCCGAGGCTAGGAATCGATTGCTTGAGTCCACGTGTTCGAGACTACCCTGGGCAACATAGTGAGACCTAGTCTCAAAAAATAGCTGGGCATGGTGGTGGTGCGTGCCTGTAATCCCAGCTACCTGGGAGGCTGAGGAAGGGGATTCTTGAGTTCATGGAATCAGGACTACCCCTACCCTGGGCAACATAGGGAGACCTAGTCTCAAAAATAAAAAAAGAAAACAAAAAAATGTCCCCAAGCTGGGAAGGTTCTGCTGCCTTCTAGGCCCAACTCTGGTTCCAGTTGGGTGGGGGTGGGGAGGCATGGGGGGGGTGTAGATTTGGGGGGGTTGGGAGAGTTGAAAGTCCTGGAGAGGCCCCCAGCACACCTCTGCTTCAGTTTAGACTGCTGGCAGGGGTGCAGGCAGGGCACATCTCATGCCACTGGGGTTTTTGGGGTCATGGGGTCTTGGGGAAACTGGCTCCTCCCTTATTTGGGGGGGATGGAAGCTAGGCAGAACCACAGGGGTCCAGAGCTGGGAGAGGGGATTAGTAGGCCCTGCTTTCTAGGCTCAGCCCTAATCCAAGCCAGGCTGGGAGCAGGAGCTGAGGCCCCTTCAAAAAGCCTGATCTTCTGGGGAGATCCCCAGTAGGGGATAGGATAAATTCTGCACTACCAGGCTCTCAGGATCTCAGGCCTAGGGGCTTCCATCCTTTCAGTGACTGGAGGGGATTAGTAGGCTTCACCTTCCAGGCCTGATCCAGTGAGCCTTGTTGGAGGTGGGAGCTGTGGTCCTTTCCAATGCACTCACCCTTGGAGATGAGCTCCAGGTTACCCCTGCCTCAGCCTAGCGAGGGGTGGGGGGAGGCAAGGGTGAGTCCTATGCCACCAGGACCTCAGGGTCTTAGGGACTCTGGGTCCAGGGATCTCAGGCTGGGGAAGTTGGCCTCTGCCTTCAAGCGGGCAGGGAGTGGGGGCTGAGCACCTCTGTAGGGGCGCAGGCTGGGGGTGGGGGTCCCCTTCCTGTTTACTCTAACTTCAATAGACCTGCACTAGGAATGAAAAATCCAGTTTTTCCAGCTGCAGATATAATGCAGAGGAAAGGAAGTACTAACAGCCCTGGATACACTCACCACCTGGGTAGACAAGCACTGTGTTGGAACCACTGAGACAGGAAGGTGAAACCAGTGATTGACCACATCATCTCTGGCTTTGGGGAATCAAACCCCAGGCCCATAGTAACATGCAACATGAAAGAGGCTCCCTCCTTTACCAATCAGTGGTGGAAGAAAGCCACCACAAGTGGCTGTGGCCTCTTGGCAGAACTGAGAGAGGAGAGGAGTTCCATCACCCAGGGAAGTCTGCCCCAGCAGCAAACTCTTCACCACCATCAACTGGAGTTGCACTCTTAAAACCAGAGATCAGAACTGTATGGCACAGAACCAGCAACAAATGACAGAAAGGATCCTGGAGAAGCTCACACACATCTGCCTGACAAGTTCCCAACGTGCTCCACCTATTTTCCTCAGCTACTCCTGAGATGGGAGCAGCTTCATCTGTTGTCTAGGAGTGCAAATCCGTACTCAGGAAAAAGGGACATAGCTCTAGAAAAAGAAAAGACCATTCAGCCTATGAAGTGGCCGGGGCTAGGGATCGCGGTTCGAGTCCCGCCTGGGGCCCGTAGTGAGACCTAGTTCCAAAAAAATAGCTGGGCGTGGTGGCGCGCGCCTGTAATTCCAGCTACCTGGGAAGCTGAGGCTGGGGATTGCTTGAGTCTGTGGTACCCCAGGCAACGAGAGCCTGCGGTTCCACGGGCAAAGATAGCAAGACCTAGCTTCAAAAAAAGGAAAGGAAAGAAAAGACCAGCGGGCCAAACATAGACCAACAGCTTGCAGTGAGAGGAGTTGGAGTGACCAGACCAGGGGAAGGGGCAAAGGGAGGGTGGGGTGGGGAATAAGGGGTACAATACACCCATGCAAATACGACTAATATTGTACGATAACTACAATAAAAAAAATTTTTTAAGTCCCCAAGTTAATATTGCTGGTAAGTGGAAAAAGGGGAGCATTCATTTCCATTTGAAGTTTTTAACCCAACCCAGCTGTTGAACTTTAGCCTTTATAATTTTTTTTTTTTTTTTTTAAGAAATTGGGACACTGAAATGATGTGATTTCCCTCAGGCCCACAGCTGGTTAAGTGCTATGGGTGGGATTTGAGCTTAATTTATCTGGAAACGGGAGTTCAAGTCCTTTACACCACACTGCCTCCCTCAGGTGTCTGGACCATATTGACTGCTAGCGTTGAGGTCACTAGGGTGAGGAGGGAAAACCGTGCACCCGACGAAGTTTAGGGCAGTGATGATCTTTAGGAAGCGCTGGGCCGGGGCTCGGCGGCCCGGCAGGAATTTTCCTGGGCACAACTGTGCCTCCAATCCACGGCGCTGAGGAAGAAATGGAAAGTGGATCTTTCTTCCGGGTGGTCCCTTAGTTATGTGGGAATGGAAGGAAAAGAATCAGGAAAGCTCAGCGGACTGGCGCCTCCGATCCACGCCGCTCCCCCGCCCCGCCGCCAGCGTCTGGAGTCGGGAGACCCGGAGGGGGCACCGAGCTGGAGCAGGGGCGGGGCTTCAGTGACGCACCCCAATCACGTGACGGATCCATCATGGCGGCGATCAGAGGCCTACTCAGCTCCCGGAAGCAGGCTGTGAGGGGCGGGCGCGCTGTTGCAGCAACCCGAGCCGGAGCCGGAGGTAGAGTGGGGAGGGCGACCGGGCGGCCTGGAGCCGGACGCGTCCGGAGAGTCCCCGTAGACCGGGGCAGCAGGTGAGACGGGGTCTGAACGAGACGCGAGAGGGTGTGGGGGCGCTGAGACACTGGACTCGTGCTAGAGGGCGCAGGGGCTCGTGACCTGGAGGGGGGGAATCTCAGATGCAAGAGCATGACTCTGAAACCAGTGGAGAGGCCCTCACGGGAGGAAGGTATACCCGGCACGTATAGTGAAACATTGAGGGCAAAAACGGGCTCCCCAGAGAGGATGGGAGGTAATATAAAGAAGTATGAGGAAGCTGTTCTGGACTGATCAGAAGCCCCTTTAAAGCTTGTGAGGCTGGGATTTTTGAAGGGACTGCCTCATTGCAATGCCAGGCAAGGGTGGGGCAAAAACTCAGTCTTCTCCCCTCTTCTCTTACCCCTCCCTGTCCCGTAGTGTCCTAAGAGACCGCTCAGACGGGTCACTCCTCCCACCCACTCAACTGGTCCCTCCAGTCTGAGCTCTGGGGAAGTGGGGAAATACATGCACTTGGCAGGGGGGTTGGGTGGAGCTGCCTTCTGCTTGAATCAGCAGCCCCTTGACAGCTATTGGAGCCATGGATGTTACCCTGAATCCCCCTTCTTTCCCAGGTCGTCCGGGGACCCGCCATGCTGGTGACTGCCTACTTTGCCTTTGTGGTCCTCCTGGCTGCCTGCCTGGGGTTGGAGCTGTCAAGATGCCAGGCTAAGCTCCCTGGAAGGGCTTGTAGCAATCCTTCCTTTCTTCGTTTTCAACTGGACTTCTATCAGGTCTACTTCCTGGCCTTGGCAGCTGACTGGTTGCAGGCCCCCTACCTCTATAAACTCTATCAGCATTACCACTTCCTGGAAGGTCAAATTGCCATCCTTTATGTCTGTGGCCTTGCTTCCACAGTTCTCTTCGGACTAGTGTCCTCCTCACTTGTGGATTGGCTAGGTCGCAAGAAGTCTTGTGTCCTCTTCTCCCTTACTTACTCTCTATGCTGTTTAACCAAATTGTCTCAGGACTACTTTGTGCTGCTGGTGGGCCGAGCACTTGGTGGGCTATCCACAGCTCTGCTCTTCTCGGCCTTTGAGGCCTGGTACATCCATGAGCATGTGGAGCGGCATGACTTCCCTGCTGAGTGGATCCCAGCTACCTTTGCCCGAGCCGCCTTCTGGAACCATGTGCTGGCTGTCGTGGCAGGTGTGGCAGCTGAGGCTGTAGCCTGTTGGATGGGTCTGGGGCCTGTAGCCCCCTTTGTGGCTTCCATCCCCCTTTTGGCTCTGACTGGGGCCTTGGCCCTTCACAACTGGGGAGAGAACTATGATCGGCAGCGTGCCTTCTCCAGGACCTGTGCTGGGGGCCTGCGCTGCCTCCTATCAGACCGCCGTGTACTGCTGCTAGGCACCATACAGGCCCTGTTTGAGAGTGTCATCTTCATCTTTGTCTTTCTTTGGACACCTGTCCTGGACCCACATGGGGCACCTCTAGGCATCGTCTTCTCCAGCTTCATGGCAGCCAGCCTGCTTGGCTCTTCCTTGTATCGCATCGCCACCTCCAAGAGGTACCACCTTCAGCCCATGCACCTACTCTCCCTTGCCGTTCTCATCGTTGTCTTCTCCCTCTTCATGTTGACTTTCTCCACCAGCCCAGGCCAGGAGAGTCCAGTGGAGTCTTTCATAGCCTTCCTGCTTATTGAATTGGCCTGTGGGCTATACTTTCCCAGCATGAGCTTCCTGCGGAGAAAGGTGATCCCTGAGACCGAGCAAGCTGGTGTACTCAACTGGTTCCGGGTGCCCCTGCATTTACTGGCCTGCCTGGGCCTCCTTGTCCTCCATGACAGTGATCGCAAAACTGGCACTCGGAACATGTTCAGCATCTGTTCTGCCGTCATGGTGATGGCTCTACTGGCAGTGGTGGGGCTCTTCACTGTAGTCAGGCATGATGCTGAGCTGCGGGTACCCTCACCCAACGGAGAACCTTATGCCCCTGAACTCTAACCCTGTTCTTGAACAAGGGGGTTGGGACAGACTCTTGAATCCTGCCTCTCCAGCATTGTACAGATCTCTCTGTGAAAAACTTTGCAACTTTTTGGCCTCACTGGGACCCCTTCTGCCAGTGCTTTGGGTTGGGAAGCACCTGGGGTTGATGAACTGAAAAGAAGATGCCAAGTGTGGCCTCAATGTTACTCCCTTTCCCTTTTAAAATAAACACTTTATTATTCACTGATTTTATTTACTCTCCCTCACCTGTACCCACCTCAGTAGTTTCTGGCTAGTGAGCAACTGATAGTCCTGAGAATAGGTGGGTTACTTCTAGAAAACGTATTTCTAACTTCTGTAAGATTTTTCAGCTTAAAGTGAGAGTTGTGGAATCATCTCTGAGCAGAACTGGGTGGGAAATGCCTGAGGCCCTAGATCCTCATCTCTTTACCTTGGGGACAGGCATTATCCTCAACAAAACCCTTGCTGCACAGCCAGGGTGAAACAGTTTTTCTGGAGCAGACGGGGCTTGGGCAACTTTTCTAACCACCCCTTAGAGCAAATCCAGGTCCTCCCTGCAGGAACAAGCTTGCTCCCTGACTTCTGCCTCTCTAACTATGAATGCACCATTTATCCAGCATCACCGGGACCCAGCAGGTCCTGTGTCTTTTTTTTTTTTTTTTTTGAGACTAGGTCTCGCTATTTTTGTCCGTGGAACTGCAGTCTCTCGTTGCCCGGGGTACTACAGACTCAAGCAATCCCCAGCCTCAGCTTCCCAGGTAGCTGGGATGACAGGCGTGCGCCACCACGCCCAGCTATTTTTTGGAACTAGGTCTCGCTATGGGCCCCAGGCGGGACTCGAACCACGATCCCTAGCCCCTGCCGCTTCATAGGCTGAAGCTTACAGGTACGAGCCACCATGCCCGGCCAGGTCCTGTATCCTTGCATAAAACCTAAGGGAAACTGCCAAGGGGAGAAAGCAGTGGTACATCTTGTCTGTACCTGACTCTTCTCCACCCAGCTTCACTGAAGGTGACAGCCATCAGGGCAGGAAATAGTACTAGTGGGAACACCAGTTCTGTGGGCCCCTCCCTGCCTCACCTCTGATTATATCTGACTTTCCTCCTCCTACCAAAACCTGGGCTTCTCAGGGGAAGCAGAGCCAGCTTTAAGAAGGGTGGGGAATGAAGGGAGAATAGGCTTAAGGGTGTGTCCTGGAATGTGCTTAAAATGGGCATAAGGAACCCACCTGTTCTGGAAAAGGATTGATACTCTGGTCCCAAATCATTTCCCAGACAGGAAGATGCAAGAGATTCCCTTCAAGTCCCAACTTGTGTCAAGAACATCAGCGGCCAGGCGTGGTAGCGCGCGCCTGTAGTCCAAGCGCTGGGAGGCAAGAGGTCAGGGATCGCTCGAGTTCTCAGCTTTGAGACTCCCCTGGGCAACATAGTGAGACCTGGTCTTGAAAAAAAAATCAGCAGGAATCTCAGCAGCCTGGATAGGCTTCTGCAGGGTGAAGGGGAGGAATGGGTTGTGGTCTCAGATTCTTGCTCAGAGCAGAAATACATGTCTCCACACCCAGGCTGAAGGGAATAGAAGTTGAATATATGTACAGAAAAACATCCTCCATCTTGAGACTGGAAGTCTATTACAATAACTCTCTGATTGTTGAACTGGACTTGGATATATTTTATAATTATCTTTACACTTTTCATTTATGGAAAGTCTATGATCTTTTGGACAGGAAAAAACTGGATCTTACTTTCTCCCTCATACCTACTTTCAAGTGGGAGTTTTGCTCACGGTGATGCTCAGCACATGTCTGGAGGGGAGACAGGTCCCTTACAGCTGACTTTTCAAGAGCTTTCCACCGGGGAAGGAAGTCTGTTGGACTGATCTACAGCTGTTTAATGACTTTTATTTAGATAACAGTATTTTTTTGTTTGTTTGTTTTGAGACTAGGTCTCCCTATGTTGGCTGGGTTAGTCCCTATTCTGCAGACTCAAGCGATCCCCAGTCTCAGCCTCCCCAGTAGCTAGGATTACGGGTGTCTGCCACCACACCTGGCTGCTTTTTCTTTTTCTTTTTTTTTTGAGACTAGATCTTGCTATTTTTGCTCATGGAACCGCAGGCTCATGTTGCCCAGGGTGCCACGGACTCGAGCAATCCCCAGCCTCAGCTTCGCAGGTAGCTGGGATTACAGGCGCGCGCCACCACACCCAATTATTTTTTTTGGGGGGACTAGGTCTCACTGTGTTGTCTCGAGTGGGACTTGAACTGCACCCCCTAGCCCCAGCGCTTCATAGGCTAAAGTTTACAGGCACGAGCCACCATGCCTGGCTTTTTTTTTTTTTAATCTTGAGACTAGGTCTCACTATTTTTGCGTGTGGAACCACAGGCTCACGTTGCCCAGGGTACCACAGATTCAAACAATCCCCAGCCTCAGCTTTCCAGGTAGCCGGGATTACAGGTGCACACCACATGGCCAGCTTGGGACTAGGTCTCGCTACGTGCCCCCAGTGGGACTTGAACCACGATCCCTGGCCCTGGCCGCAGCTTCCTAGGCTGCTGCTTACAGGCATGAGCCACCATGTCCAGCCTCCAGCTGCTTTTTCCGGAGCCAGGTCTCATTATGTTGCCCGGGGTAGTCTTGAACCCGAAAACTCAAGCTATCCCTGTCCTCTTGCCTCCCAGTGCTTGGATTATAGGTTAGCACCACAATGCCTGGCTAGATAGCAGTATTTACTGATGGAAGCATGAAGGAGTCTCATTTTCCCCAGTGAAAAGGAACTAAGGATGGAGGAGACACACTAATGAAGTTTCATTAGCTTTGTTTCTGTTAAACTTTATTTTTTAATTTTTTCTTTTTTTTTTTTTTTTTTCAGATTCTAGGTCTCACTCTCTTGCGGGGTAGTCCTAGTCTCAAACCCATGGACGTAAGCTGAGACTTAAGCAATTCCTAGTCTCAGCTTCTCAAGGTTGGGATTAAAGACCCTTGCCACCACGCCCAGCTGTTAAACTTTTTTTTTTTTTTGAGACTAGGTCTCACTATTTTTGCCCGTGGAACCGCAGGCTCTCGTTGCTCAGGGTACCACAGACTCAAGCAATAATCCTCAGCCTCAGCTTCCCAGGTAGCTGAGAAAACAGGCGCGCGCCACCACGCCCAGCTATTTTTTTGGAACTAGGTCTCACTACGGGCCCCAGGCGGGACTCGAACCGCGATCCCTAGCCCCTGCCGCTTCATAGGCTGAAGCTTACAGGCATGAACCACCATGCCTGGCCTGCTAAACTTTCTTAAAAGGGTTTGGTGATAGAGTGGGGAGCATTCTTTCTCTTTTTTTTTCTTTTTTTTTTTTTTGAGACTAGGTCTCGCTGTTTTTGCCCATGGAACCACAGGCTCACGTTACCGAGGTACCACAGACTCAATCCCCAGCCTCAGCTTTCCAGATAGCTGGCATTACAGGCACGCGCCACCACACCCAGCTATTTTTTTGGGACTAGGTCTCGCTATGTGCCCCCAGCGGGACTCAAACTGCGATCCCTGGGCCCAGCCGCAGCTTCGTAGGCTGCTGCTTACAGGTACACACCTCTGTGTCTGCCATGGGGAGCATTATTTCTTGTCAAATTCATAGGAGTGTTAAACGTGCAAAGACATCTTAGAGATGTCCCTTTGATGTTAAATATATTGATAACCTGCTCTATATCATGCATTGTATTACTAGGTGCTTATGAAATTTTTTACAAAAGATAAAAATCTAAAGGCCATGTAGCAAGTGAATGTCAAAACCAAGATTAAACCTGGCCTCCTGCACTGCCTGTATCCCCTGGGTTTTCACCTATTTGCCTTTCCTCTATAACCCTTTTCTCTCATCCCATGCCTTATCCTTGGAAAAGGGCAAGAGAATAAGTGTTCAGCCTTGCCAACTCGCTCCATTTTGGGTGTGTACCCATATGGACCCAAGTGCTCACTGCCCAGAAATACCATTCATTCCCAAAACAGATGAATGGATGAAAAAGATGTGGTATATATACATAATGGAATATTACTCATCAATTAAAAATGACAAATTAGATGAATTTATGATAACATGGAGGCACTTAGAAGAAATCATATTATCAGAAACAAGTAAAAAAGATAAAGACAGACACAAAATGGATTCACTATTATATGGGATTTGGGAAAGAAAAACAAAAACCTATGAAGAAAGGTCAAAAAAAAAAGCTAA
>PVHY01020918.1:0-24760 GCA_004024945.1 Uropsilus gracilis
CTAAATTAGAGGGCCATCTCGAAAACTCCCTTGCCTGGAGTCTGAGGACTTTATCCTTTATGAAAGTTAGTTTTCAGAAACACCCCTTCTGTGGGGACTGAGAGCTACGCCCATGGACACTGTCACCCATGGGTGTTTCCACCGCATGGGTGATGTATCACATAGGTCCCCTGGACAGGCCAGGTCAGCTCCCCATAGTTATGTTTAGGATAGGGTCTCGGTCTAGTGCCAGGGTTAGATTTGGGTTAGGTTTACAATAGGGGCTAGGACTAGGATTAGTTTAGGGTTATTTTTAGGATAGGGTCTAGGGTTAGGGCTAGAGTTGTTTAGGTTTAGGATTAGGTTAGTGGCTAGGGCTAGGTTTAGGTTTAGGGTTAGGGTTAGGATGGGCTAGGGCTTGGGATAAGGTTACAATTAGGGTTAGGATTAGGGTTAGGGTAATATAGGAGAGGGGCCAGGGTAAGGTATAGGGTTGGGGTTAGGATTATGGTTAGGATTAGGATCAGTATAGGGACTAGTGCTAGGCTTAAGTTTAGGGTTAGGGAAGGGGCTAGGATTAGGTTTAGGGTTAGGGTTTGGATATGGGCTAGGGCTAGGGTGAGACTTAGTGTTAGAGATAGGTTTAGAATAGTGGTTAGGGATAGGACTATGGTTAGGGTGAGGGTTAGAGTTAGGTTTAGGATAGAGGCTACATCTAGGGCTAGGGCTAGGACTATGGTTCAGTTTAGTGTTAGAATTATGGTTATCATTAGTAAGGTGCTTATGTAGGGTTAGGGTAAAGCTTAGTGGAGGGGATAGTTCTAGGATTAGAGTTAGTAAATAGCTAGTGCTAGGGCTATAGCTGGCTTAGGGTGAGGTTTAGAGGTAGGTTTCATATAAGGGATAGGCCTATGTTCAGAGTTAAGTTTAGAATAGGGGCTAGGGCTAAGCTTAGGATTAGTGTTTGGTTTAGGATAGGGCCTGGGGCTATGCTAAGCTTCAGGTTTTTATCTGTTGATTTTGTATCCAGATACCTTACTGAACTGGTTTATTATTTCAAGCAATTTTTCTGTGGATTTTTTAGGTTATCTACATAGAGAATCATGTCATCAGCATGTAATGATAGCTTCAGTTCCTCTTTACCTATTTGTATCCCCTTTTTTTTCTCTCTCTCTCTCTTGCCTTATCGCCGCTATTGTGGGAAGAGTGGGCATTCTTACCTGGTTCCATATCTTAATTGGAATGATTTTAGTTTTTCCCCATTTAGGATGATGTTTTCTGTGGGTTTGTCATAGATGGCTTTTATCATGTTGAAATAAGTTCCTTTAATGCCCAATTTTTCAAGGGCTTTCATCATATATGGATGCTGGACTTTGTCAAATGCTTTCTCTGTATTTATTGATATGTTCATGTGGTTTTTGTTTTTCTCTTTGTTGATGTGGTGTATTATGTTAGTTGATTTCCAGATGTTGAACCATCCTTGTGCCCCTGGAGAAATCCAACTTGCCATGGTGAATAATGGACCAAGACAACACCCTCACACCATGTACAAAAATCAATTTAAATGAACAAAAGACTTAGATTTCAGACCTGAAACCATAACATACATAGAGGAAAACTTGGGCAAAACCCTCCATGAATTACAATTCAGATATGCCTTTCTGGACACATCTACAGATGGCAAAAAAAATGAAGGAAAACATAAACAGATGGGACTACATCAAACTAAAAAGCATCTGCACAACAAAAGAGACAACAGAAAAAAACAAAAAGAAGCCCATCTGAATGGGGAAAAAAGTTTTGCCCTCCACAAGAGTTATAAGGGTTTTATAATGAAGATCCACAAGGAACTTACAAAAGCAAAACAAGAAGTCCAATCAAAAAAATGGGGAGAAGAACTAAAAAGACACTTCTCCAAAGAGGAAATACAAATGGCCAAGAGGCACATGAAAAATTGTTCAATGTCACTAGCAATCAGGGAAATGCAAATCAGTGTAAGATACCACCTTACACCAGTAAGAATGGCCCACATCCAAAGAACGGGCAACAAGTGCTGGTAAGGCTGTGGAGAGAAAGAAACACTCTTATACTGCTGCTGATGGGAATGTAAACTGGTCCAACCACAATGGAAAGCTGTGTAGAGGACACTCAAAATAATGAAAATGGAACTACCATTTGACCCAGCGTTTGACCTCTCTTGGGAATCTACCCAAAAGTGACCTCAATGTGGGTAAAAAGGAACACCTGTGCTCCAATGTCTATTGCAGCACTATTTATAATTGCAAGAACTTGGAAGCAACCCAAATGCCCCAATACAGATGATTGGATGAAAAAGATGTGGTATAGATATACAATGGAATATTACTCATCCTTTAAAAATGACAAATTTGATGATTTTATGATAACATGGATGGACTTAGGAGAAATCATATTAGCAGAAACAAGTCAAAAAGAAAAAGACAGAAACCAAATGGTTTCACTAATATATGGGACATAGGAAAAAAATAAACAAAAGCCTTGAGGAAAAGTCAAAACAAGCCAACCAACAAAATGAAGCACACAACTTGGGGCAGGGGGGAAAGTAGGGGAATGGTGGGGAGTGTGGGGGAGTGAATCCCTGGGATTACAAAGATGTGAAATTTATATATAAATAATTTTTTTAAAGGATAGAAGCTAGGGCTATGGTTAGGTTTTGTTGAGTAACTAGGGCTAGTGTTAGAGCTAGAGCTATGGTTATGGTTAGGTTTAGAGGTAGGTTTAGGATAAGGGCTAGGGCTATGTATAGGGTTAGGTTTAGGATAGGGGCTAGGGCTATGCTTAGGGTTAGTATTAGGTTTAGGATAGGGCTATGCTAAGGTTCAGGTTAGGGTTAGGGATAGGATTAGGATATGGGCTAGGGCTGGGGCTAGGGCTTGGGTTCGGATTAGGTTTAGGATAGTGGCTAGGGCTAGAGTTAGGTTTAGGTTTAGGTTTAGGATAGGGGTTAAGGCTAGGGTTAGGGTTAGGTTTAGGGTTAGGATATGGGCTAGGGCTAGACTTAGGTTTAGATGCGGATAGGGCTAGTGTTAAGGTTAGGATAGGACCTAGGACTAGTACTAGCGTTCGGGTTAGGTTAGGGTTGGGGCTAGGGTTAAGGCTAGGTTTAAGGTCTGGGTTATATCAGTCAGTTGCGATGTGAATGAACTGTCCACAAGGGAGGGTATGTGTCAAGTACACACCTACAGAAGTGACTCATAGCCTCTCTTTCTCTCTGGACTGTGGCCCCCAGTTTACTTTGCACCAGACTTTCACTGTCACCAACAAACCATCAACAACTAAGGAGTTTCAGCAGAAACATCTCAAGTGATGGACAAACCTACTTCATCTGAAGGTTGTTTTCCAACTAAGTAAACATTGAGTAGCTTTATCAAGGCAGGCCAATAATGAGAGCATACACAGTTCCCAACAGGTTTAGAATTAGGAATGGGGCTAGGGTTAGATTTAGGTTTAGGATAGGGGCTAGGGCAAGGGCTAGGTTTAGGGTTAGTGTTAGTGTTAGGGTTAGGATAGAGGCCAGGGCCAGTGTTAGGGTTAGGTTTGTGGTTAGGGTTAGGATCGGGTCTAGTGGTAGGGCTAGTTTTGAGTTAGGATTTGGTTTAGGATAGGGGCTAGTACTAGGGCTAGAGTTAGGGTTACAGTTATGTTAGGGTTAGGAAGTGGCTAGTTCTAGTTTTGGTAAGGTTTAGGTTGAGGATAGGGTCTAGGGGCCAGGGTTAAGTTACAGTGAGTGTTAGGATTAGGATTAGGATTAGGGTTTGAGTTAGGATAAGGGTTAGGGCAAGGAATAGCATTAGGGTTAGGTTTAGGATTAGGGTTAGGGTTAGGATAGGCGCTAGGACTAGGCTTTTGTTTAGAGTTAGGTGAGGAGTTAGGTTAGGGTTAGCGTTAGTGAGGGGCTATGGCTATGGCTAGGCATAGGATTAGAGATAGGGTTATGATAGGGCCTATGGATGGAATAGTGTTAGGGTTTGTGTTAGGGTTGTGGTTAGGATTGAGGCTAGAACTAGGGCTAAGGCTAAGACTAGAGTTGGTTTAGTGTTAGAGTTAGGTTTATGGTTAGCATAGGGGCTAGGGCTAGGCTTACAGTTAGGGTTAGGTTTAATATAGGGCTATGTCTAGGGTTAGGGTTAGGCTTAGAGTTTTTTATAGGGTTAAGGCTTGGGTTAGGGGCTATGGATAGGTTTAGTTGAGGGGCTATTGCTAGTGCTAGTGCTAGAGCTAGGTTTGAGGTTAGGTTTACAGGTAGTTTTAGGATAGTGGTTAGGGCTATATTTAGGGTTAGGGTTTTGGTAGTATCTAAGGCTAGGCCCAGTGTTAGGGTTAGGATAGACCTATGGCTATGCTAGGGTTCACATTAGAGTTATTGTTAGGGTTAGGATAGCGGCTAGGCTAGGACTGTGGATAGGGTTCAAGTTAGGGTTTGGTTATTGGCTAGGACAAGGTTTAGGGTTAGGTTTAGGTTTAAGATAGGGCCTAGCCCTAGTGCTCTGGTAAGGTTTAGTTTTAGGATAGGGGTTAGGGCTGGGGCTAGTGTTATGGTTAGGATGGGTCTAGGACTAGTACTATGCTTCAGGTTATTTTTAGGGTTGGGGCTAAGGTTAAGGCTAGTTTTAAGGTTTGGGTTATGTCATGGACCAGTCGTGATGTGATCTAACTGTCCATACGGGGAGAGTTAACTTTTAGTCAAGAACACCCCCAAAAGATGTGGTTCACAGTTCTCTCTCTCAGGACTGTGGCCCCCAGTTTATTTTGCACCTGACTTTTGTAGTCACCAACAATCAATAACAAAGGGGTTTCAACAGAAATTTCTTAATTCATGGACAAACCTACTTCACCTCATGGTGGTATTCTAATTTAGCAAACATTCAGGAACTTTATCAAGGCAGGCCAATAATGAGAGCACACACAGCTCCCGAGAGGGTTAGGATTAAGTTAGGGGCTAGACCTAGGGTTAGGTTTAGGGTAGGCACTAGGGCTAGGGCTAGTGTTAGGGTTAGAGTTTGGTTAGGGGTTAAGGCTGGGGTTAGGTTTCAGGTTAGGCTTAGTGTTAGATTAGTAGTTAGGGCTAGGGTTAGGGTAAGAGGTAGATTGAGGATAGGGGCTAGGGTTAGGTTTAGGGTAATGGTTAGGGTTAGGATAGGACTAGGAGTAGGGTTACGGTAAGGGTTAAGTTTAGGGTTGGGATTAGGAGGTACTATGGCCAGGGTTGGTGTTAGGGTTAGTGTTAGTGTTAGTATATGGCTAGGGCAAGGGCTAGGTTTAGGGTTAGGTTTAGGGTTGGCCTTAGGATACGGGTTAGGACTAGGGTTATGGATAGTGTTAGGGTTAGGTTTAGGATAGTGGCTAGGGCTAATGTTAGGGTTAGAGTTAGGGTAAAGATAGGGGCTAGGACTTGTGTTAGGGTTAGGGTTAAGGTAGGATTGGTTCTAGTCCATGGTTAAGATTAGGGTAGGGTTTAGGATTAGTTTTAGGGATGGGGTTAAGTTTAGGATATGAGTTAGGTCTAGTGTTAGGGTTAATTTTAGAGTTATGGTTAGGATAGTGGCTAGGGTTATGTTAAAGTTTAGGATTGGATTTAGGATGGGAGTTAGGTCTAGATTTAGGTTTAGGTTATGGTTCGTATAGGGGCTAGGTCTAGGTCTAGGTTTTTAGTTGGCTTAGGGTTAGAATAGGGTCTAGGGCTTGAGTTAGGGCTAGGGTTAAGGATAGCTGAGGGGCTAATGCTAGGGCTAGAGCTAGTGTTTTGGTTAGGTTTAGAGTTTTGCTTAGTATAGGGGCTAGGGTATCTTTAGGTTTAGGGTTTGGTTTATGATAGGGGCACGGCTACGCTTATGGTTAGGGTTAGGTTTAAGATAGTGCCTAGGATTAGGCAGGGGTCGAGTTAGGTTTAGGGTAAGGGTTAGAGTTAGGATAGTTGCTTGGGCTAGGGCTAGTGTTAGAGTTATATTCTGGATGAGTGCTAGGTTTAGGGTTAGGGCTATTATACAGGCAAGGACCAGGACTAGGTTTAGGGTTATGTTTAGGCTTAGAATAGAGGCTAGTACTCAGGTTAGTGTTAGTATTAGGCTTAGGTTTAGGGTTTGGGTTAGTTGGGCGAGGCTAAGTCTAGGGTTAGGATTAGGGATAGGGTTAGAATAGGGGTAGCACAAGGGATAGGGTTTGAATTAGGTTTAGGATAGGGTCTTGGGATAGGGCTAGCCTTAGGATTAGGGTTAGGGTTTGGATAGGGGCTAGGTCTAGGGTTAGGTTTAGGCTTAGATTTAGGATAGGGGCTAAGTCTAGGGTTAGATCTACATTTAGGGTTACATTTAGTGTTAAAAATGGATTAGATCTAGGGCTATGGTTCATTTAGTTCAGGGCCTAGTGCTATGTCTAGGGCTATGGATAGGGTTAGGGTTCGTATGGGGACTAGTACTAGGTTTAGATTTATGGTTTGATTTAGGGTTAGGATAGGGGCTTGGCCTAGGTGCAGTTTTTGTTTTATGGTACTATAAGTGCTAGGGCTATGGATTGGGTTAAGGTTAGTGTTCTGGTTAGATTAGGGTCTATGGTTAGGTATAGGGTTAGGCTTAGGTTTTGAATAGAGGCTAGGACTAGGTCTATGTTATGTTTAGGTTAGTGGCTTGGGTAGTGTTAGGGTTAGTGTTATGATAGAGGCTAGGGCTAAGCTTAGGTTTAGGGTTGGATAGGGGCTAGGATTATGGTTAGGGTTAGAGTTAGAGTTAGAATAGGTGCTATAGCTAGGTTAGATTTGGGTTAGCTTTAGGTTAGGGGCTAGACCTAGGACTAGGGGTTCATTTAAGTTTAGGGTTAAGATTAGGATAGAGGCTAAAACTAGTGCTAGGGCTAGGAGTAGGGTTGGTTTAGGGTTAGGGTTAGTTTAGCAGCTAGGGCTAGGACTAGGATTAAGGTTTGGTTTAGGTTTATGATGGGGTAAGAGTAAGGTTAGGGGTAGAGTTAGGATAGGGGAGAGTGCTATGGCTACGGTTAGTTTTAGGGTTAGGGTAAGGGTTAACATAGCGCTTCGGGCTATGACAGAGTTTAGGGTTCAAGTTAGGTTTATGATAGGGGTTAGGGCTAGTTCTAGGGTTAAATTAGGGTTATGGTTAAGTGTAGGGCTTAGGTCTAGAGCTTGGGTTGTTAGTATTAGGGTTAGGGTTAGGATAGTAGGTAGGGCAAGGGCTATGGTTAGGTTTAGGTTTAGGATAGGGGCTAGGGCAAGGGCTAGGTTTAGTGTTATGTTTAGGTTTAGATAGGGGCTATAGCCGGGTTATGGTTAGGGTTATGGTTAGGGTTTGGATAGGGACTAGGGTTAGGGTTAGCTTTAGGATAGGGGTTGGGGTTTGGGTTAAGGTTAGGTTTAGGTTAGGGATAGGATAGGCTCTATAGTCTAGGGTTAGTTTTAGTGTTAGACTAGGTTTAGGATATGGGCTAGGGCTAGGGCTAAGGTTAGTGTTAGAGATAGGATGTGGTCTAGGGCTAGGACTAGGTTTAGGGTTAATGTTAGTCTAAGAGTAGTGGCTCAGGCTAGTTTTATGATTTGGGTTAGGGTAGGTATTGGGCTAGGGCAAGGGATATTGTTAAGGTTGTATTTAGGATAGGGGCTAGGTCTAGGGCAGGTTTTGGGTTAGGGTTAAGGTTTGGATAGGGGCAAGGTTTAGGTTAGGGTCAGTCTTATCTTTACAATAGGCACTAGGGATAGCATTAGGTCTAGACTTAGGATTAGGAATGGGGGCTAGGGCTAAGGTTAGGTTTAGGGTTAGGTTTAGGATAGGGGCTAGGGTTGGGTTAATGTTAGATTTAGGGTGAGGATTTAGATAGTTGCTAGATGTACATTTGTTATGGGTTAGCCTCGGTTTAGGATAGGGGCTAAGGCTAGGGTTAGGGTCTAGGTCCAGGACTAGGTTTAGGGTTAGTGTAAGGATAGTTGCTAAGGCTAGTTTTATGATAATGGTAAGTGTTAGATTAGGGGCTAGGGCAAGGGAGATGGTTAGGATTATGTTTAGTATAGGGGCTAATTCTAGGGCTAGGCTAAGGGTTAGGGTTATGGTTTGGATAGGGGCTAGTTGTAGGGTTAGGATTAGTCTTAGTGTTAAAATAGGTGTTAGGGCTAGTGTTATGTCTAGGCTTAGGTAGGGTTAGGAATGGGTCTAGGGCTAGAATTAGGTTTAGGGTTTGTTGAATGGCAGTGCTTGGTCTAGGGTTAGGATTTGGGGTAGGGTGCAAGTTTGGATAGGGTGTAGGTCTAGGGCTATGGTTAGGATTAAGTTTAGCATTAGGGTTAGTATAGGGACTAGGGCTATGTGTATTTTTATATTTTCATTTTATTTATTAATTTACTTATTTATTTTTTCAGACTAGGTCTCACTATTTTTGCCTGTGGAACAGCAGGCTCACATTGCCTGGAGTACTACGAACTCAAGCAATCCCCAGCTTCATCTTCTCTAGCAAATGGGATTACAGGCACACACCACCATGCCAGGATATTTATTTTTATTTTTTAATTATATTTATATTTAAATTATATTATTTGTATCAAATTTCGCATCTTTGTAATCCCCAGGGCTTACCCCCTACCCTTACTCCCTGACCATTCCCACTCTGCCCCATCACCCCTCCGCCAAGTTGTGTACTTCAATTTTGTTGTTACTTGTTTTGACGTTTCTTCATGGCTTTTTGTTTATCTTTCCCATGTCCCATATAATAGTGAAACCATTTGGTGTCTGTCTTTTTCTTTTTGACTTGTTTAAACTGCTAATATGATTTCTTCTAAGTCCATCCATGTTACCATAAATTCATCTAATTTGTCATTTTTAATTGATGGGTAATATTCCATTGTCATATACACCACATCTTTTTCATCCATTCATCTGTTTTGGGACATTTGGGTTACTTCTATGTCCTTGCAATTATAAATAGTGCTGCAGTAAACATCCAGGCACAGGTGTCCCTTTGTACCCACATTGAGGTCTCCATTGGGTAGATTCCCAGAAGAGCAATTACTGGGCCAAATGGTGGTTCCATTTTCATTAGTTTGAGGGTCTGCCACACTCCCTTTCATAGTGGCTGGACCATTTTACATTCCCACCAGCAGTGTAAGAGAGTTCCTTTCTCTCCACATCCACGCCAGCACTTGCTGTTGCCTGTTTTTTATGATAAGTGCCATTCTTACTGGTGTAAAGTGGTATCTCCTTGTGGTTTAGATTTGCATTTCCCTGATTGCTAGTGACGTTGAGCAATTTTTCATGTGTCTGTTAGCCATTTGTATTTCCTCTTTGGAGAAGTGTCTTTAGTTCTCCCCATTTTTTGATTGGTCTTCTTGTTTTGATTTTGTTTGGTTGTGTGAGTTCCTTGTGGATCTTCATTATAAAACCTTTATTACTCTTGTGGAGGACAAAAATTTTTCCCATTCAGATGGGCTTCTTTTAGTTTTTTTTCTGTTGTCTCTTTTGCTGTGAAGAAGTTTAGTTTGATGTCGTCCCATCTGTTTGTGTTTTCCTTCATTTTTTTGCCATCTGTAGATGTATCTGGAAAGGGATTTCTGAATTGTAATTCATGGAGGGTTTTGCCCAATTTTCTCCTATGTATGTTATGGTTTCAGGTCAACATTTAAGAGTTTTATCCATCTTGAGTTGGATTTTGTACAGGTTGTGAGGATATTGTCTTGGTCCATTTTTTTGCAGGTCTTAGTCCAATTTTCTCAGTACAATTTATTGAAGAGGCTATCTTTGTTCCAATGTAGGTTTTTCCCACCTTTGACTATATATGTGTGGTTTTATTTCTGGGTAATCAATTCTGTTCCATTGGTCTAATTATCTGTTGCTGTACCAGAACCATGCTGTTTTAATTATTATGGCTTTGTAGTATAACTTGAAGTCTGGAATAGTTAGGCCTCCATTCTCTCTGTTTTGGGCTAGGAGGCTTTTTTTATATTCCTTATTTATTCCATATGAATTTCAGTAATTTTTTCCTATCTTTTAAAAGAATGTCATTGGAATTTTTATCAGGATTGCATTGAATCTGTAGATTGCTTTTGGATGATGTTAGATTGCGTTTCGATGATGTTAATTCTTTCAATCCATGAGCATGGAATGTCTTTCCATTTCCTAATGTCTTCTCTATTTCTTTTAGCAGTGTTTTAAAGTTTTCTTTGTATGGTTCTTTCAAGTGTTTGGTTAGGTTTATTCTCAGGTATTTAATTGTTTTTGGTGTGATGGTAAATGGGATGGCTTTTAAATTTCTTCTTCTTCTTCTTCTTGGTTTTTTGCATATAGGAAGGCTACTGACGTCTGTGTGTTGATTTTGTAACCAACTACCTTGCTGAACTGATTTATTGTTTCAAGAAGTTTTTCTGTAGATTTTTTAGTGTTCTCTACATAAAGAATCATATCATCTGCATATAATGATAGCTTCGGTTCCTCTTTTCCTATTTGCATCCCTTTTATATCTTTCTCTTGCCTTATTGCCCTGGATAGAACTTCCAGTACAATGTTAAAAAGTAGTGGAGGGAATGGGCATCCTTGCCTGGTTCCAGATCTTAATTGGAATGATTTTAGTTTTTCCCCATTTAGGATGATGTTAGCTATAGTTTTTTCATAGATGGCTTTCATTATGTGGAGGTATGTTCCTTTGATCCCCAATTTTTCAAGGGCTTTTGTCATAAATCGGTGCTGGACTTAGTTAAATGCTTTCTCTTCATCTATTGATATGATTATGTGGTTTTATTTTTCTTTCTCTTAATGTGGTGGATTATGTTAATTGATTTCCAGATGTTGAACCATCCTTGTGCCCCTGGGGTAAATCCCACTTGGTCATGGTGAATAGTGCTTTTTATGCATCATTGGATTCAATTTACTAGGATTTTGTTTAAAATTTTTGCATCCGTGTTCATTAGGGAAATTGGTCTATAGTTTTCTTTCTTGGTGCTATCGTTAATTGGTTTTGGGAGCTTTCCTTCTTTCTTGATCTTTTGGAAGAGTTTTAGTAGAGTAAGTGTTATATCCTCTTTAAATGTCATGTATAATTCATTTGTAAAACCATCTGGTCCTGAGCTCTAGTTTTTAGGGAGAGTTTTTATGACTGCTTCAATTTCGCTGCTTGTGATTGGATTATTTAGTTTTTCTATTTCTTCTTTGTTCAATTTTGGGTAGTTGTATTTTTCCAAGCACCTGTCCATCTCATCCATGTTGTTTTATTTGTTTCCATATCAATGTTCATAGCAGTCTCTCACTATCCTTTGGATTTCTTTTGTGTCTGTTGTAATTTATCCTCTTTAATTTGTGATTCTGTTTATTTGAGTGTTCTCTCTTCTTTTCTTTGTGGTCTTTGCAAGGGGTTTATCAATTTTATTTATTTTTTCAAAGAACCAGGTCTTTTTTTGTTCATCTTCTTGATGGTCTTTTTGGTTTTCAGGTTATTTATTTCTCTTATTTTATTATTTGTCTTTTGCTGGGTTTTGGCTTTTCCTGTTGCTTCTATCCTAATTTTTCAAGTTGGGAGATGAGGGTTTTTCTTTGGATAGCCTCTGGGTTTTTGATATGGGCCTTATTGCTACGAACCTTCCTTTTAGATATGCTCTTGCCAAGTCCCAGACATTTTGGAATGTTGTGACTTCTTTGTCATTTTTTTCGAAGGAAGTTTTAATTTCTTTGATTACCCATTCTTCATTTAGTAGCATATTGTTCAGTCTCCATGTATTGGACACTCTTCTTCCTTTCTCTTCCTTGTTAATTTTTAGTTTGATGCCTTTATGATCTGAGGGGAAAGTTAGTATAATTTTAATTTTTGTATATTCAAGTTTGTCTTGTGTCCTAATATGTTGTCAATTGATCCATGTGTATTTGAAAAGAAGGTGTATTCTTTTCTTTGGGGGCACAGTGTCCTGTAGATATCTATGAGGTCCATTTGATGTAGGTCTTCCTTTAAAGCTTCTGTTTCCTTGTTTAGTTTATGTTTTGTTGATCTGTCCTTTGGTGAGAGTGGGGTGTTAAAGTCTCCTACGATGTATGTGTTTTCATCAATATTTGTTTTCAGTTCTGTTAGTTGCTGTCTTGGTGCTCTCTGCTTAGTGAATATATGTTGATAATTGTTACGTCTTTTTGGTGGGTTGTACTCCGAACCATTAGGTAGTGACTGTCTTTATCTTTTGTCACTTTTTTATTTTAAAATCTGTTTTGTCTGTTATGAGAATGGCTACCCTAGCCTTTTTTGGGGGGGCTGTTTGCTTGTAGGATTGGTTTCCATCCTTTTACCTTAAATCTATGCTTATCTTTAGGGGTTAGATGTGTTTCCTGGAGGCAGCATAAAGTTGTGTTCTGCCTTTTGATCCAGTCTGCAACTCTGTGTCTTTTGATTGATGAGTTAAAACCATTGACATTTAGAGTGATTATTGATGTTTGAGGCTCCAGAGTTGGTCTTCTGGTAGACATTTTGAGATTCCCTTGGTTTCTTATTATGTTCATGCTATTTATTCTTCCGAGGGCTTTGGACTTGAGACTTCTTGCAAGATTTCTTGGAGTGGGGATTTGGTGGTAGCAAATTTCTGGAAACTTTGTCTGAGAAGGTTCTGATTTTTCCTTCATAAATGAAAGACAGTTTTGCAGGGTAGGGTATTCTTGGTTGGCTCTTTTTGTCTTGGAATATTTTGAAGATGTGGCTCCATTCTCTCCTTGTTGGAGTGCCTCTTCAGAGAAATCTGAGGTCAGCCTAATGGATTTTCTTTTGTATGTTATCTGTTTTTTTCTCTCTAGTCATTCTCATTGTTTTTCCTTTATCTTGGGCTTTTAGAAGTTTTACAATGATGTAAAAATATGGAACACTTCACAAATTTGCATGTCATTCTTGCGCATGGGCCAATCTAATCTTCTCTGTATCATTCCAATTTTAGTATATTGCTGCAAGCTCTAGGGTTAGGTTTAGCATTAGGATAGTGTCTAGGTCTAGGGTTATGTTTAGGGTTAGGATAGGTGCTAGGGCTAGGTCTAGGTCTAGTGGTAGGGTTAGAGTTAGGAAAGGGGCTACTGCTAGGGCTTGGGTTAGGTTTAGGGTAAACTAATATTTAGTATAGGGGTGAAGGCTAGACTTAGATTAGGTTTAGGGTTAGGGTTTGGGTTAAGATAGGGGCTTCATCAAGGTCTAGGGTTAGGGTTTGGTTTAGAAAAGGGGCTAGCACTAGGGCTAGGTTTAGGGTTAGGTTTAGGTTTAGATAGGGTCTAGAGCTAGGGTTATGGTGCGGGTTATGGTTTGGTTTTGGATTGGGTCTAGGACTAGGGTTAGGTTTGGTTGAGGGGCTAGTGCTAGGACTAGAGCTAGAATTAAGGTTAGCTTTAGATTTAGATACCAAATAGGGGCTAAAGACATGTTAGGGTTAGGTTTATAGTTAGGGTTTGGATGGGGGCTAGGGCTAGGCTTAGCATTAGGTAATGGTTACGCTAGGGCATAGGGCTAATGCTAGGGTTCAGGTTAGGGTTAGGCTTAGTATAGGGCCTAGGGTTAGGTCTAGTGTTAGGGTTAGGGTTAGGTTTAGTGTTAGGATAGGTACTATGGTTAGGGTTAGGGTTTGGTGAAACTAGGGTTAGGGGTAGGGTTAGGGTTAGGTTTAGGATTAGGATAGGGCTAGGGTTAGTGTCAAGTTTAGGCTAGTGTTAGGATAGGGTCTAGGGCTAGGGTTATTTTAGGGTTAGGTTTAATGTGGGGTTAGTATAGGAGCTAGGGCTCAGGTTAGGGTAAGTTTAGGTGTAGGATATGTTTAGCATAGGGGCTAGCTCTCAGGCTAGGGGTATGATTAGGGTTAGGTTATGATAGGGTCAAGGTCTAGGGTTTGGGTTAGGCTTAGCATTAGGATAGGGGCAAGTGCTAATGGTTAGGGTTAGGGATAGGTGTAGTTGATGGGCTAATGCTCAGGGTACAGTGGGTTAGATTTAGGTTTAGAGTTAGGATTAGGTTAGGGTTACAGCTAGGTTTAGGATAAGCATTTGGTTTAGGGTTTTTAGGGGCTAGGACAATGCTTGTTAGGGTTAGGATAGGGCCCAGGACTGGGTCTTGGTGTCGGGTTGGGTTTAAGGTTAGGGTTAGGGTTAGAATAGTGTTGAATGCTTGGGTTAGGTTTGGGGTTAGTTTTAAGTTTAGACAGGGGCTAGGGCTAGTGTTAGGTTAGGAAAGGGGCTAGGTCTAGGTTTAGGGTTAAGTTAGGGTTAGATTGGGGCTAGGGCTACTTCAATGGTTAGGGTTAAGATAGGCCCTAAGGATAGGTTTATTGTTAGATATGGGCTTAGGCTAGGAATAGGGTTAGGGATAGGTAGAGGGTTATAATGGAGGCTAGGGTGAGGTCTAGGTTTAGGATTGGGGTTAGGATTAGGATAGGGGCTAGGGATAGAGCTAGGGTTAGGGTTAGGATTAGGGCTTGTATAGGGCCTATGTTTAGGGTTAGGGTTAGGTTTAATGTTAGGATTGCATTAATGGTTAGGATTGGGGTTAGTGTTAGGGTAGAGTCTAGCTAGAGCTGGGGTTATATTTAGTCTTAGGGTAAGGGTTAGGTTAGGGGTTCTGGCTAGGTTTATGGTTAATTTTAGTGTTAGTATGGGGGTATGGATAGGATTAGGCTTAGGTTTAGGCTTAGAGTTAAGATAGCATCTAAGGCTAGAATTAGGCTTAGGTTTATGGTTGGGATGGAGATAGGGCTAGGTTTAGGATTAGGGTTAAGGGACAGGATGGGGTTAGGGATTAGGGCTTGGGCTAGGTTTATGGTTAGGGTTACAGTTTGGATAAGTGCTAGGGCTAGGCTTATTTTAGGGTTCATTTATGATTAGGGTTAAGATAGGATAGGGGCTAGGACTAGCACTAGGCTTATGGTTAGGGCAGGGCCTATGGCTAGGGCTAGAGTTCGGCTTAGGCTAGGGTTAGTAGGGGCTAGGTTTAGGGTTGAGTTTAGGCTTAGGGTTAGGATAGGGGCTAGGGCTTTGTTTAGGATTAGGCTTAAGTTTAGGATAGGGTCTAGAACTAAGTTTAGGTCTTGGGTTTGGTTTAGTTGAGGGACCTGGTGCTAAGGCAATCTAGGTTTAGGGTTTGGGTTAGGGTTTGAATTAGGGCTAGGACTAGGGTTAGGTTTATGGTTAGGGTTACAGTTAAGATAGGGGCTAGAGCTAGGATAAGGGTTAGGGTTAGTTTTAGGAGAGGGGCTAGGGTTAGGGTCAGATTTAGGGTTAGTATAGGAGTGTGGACTATGCCTAAGGTTAGGCTTAGGTTTAGGTGTAGGAAACGGGCTATGGCTAGGGTTAGGGTTAGGTTTTGGTTAGAATACGGACTAGGAAAGGGATAGGTTTATGGTTTTTGTTAGGTTTCAGATAGAGTCTGGGACTAGGGCTAGGATTAGGTTAAGGTTAGGGTAAAGGCTAGGATAGGGGCTAATGCTAGGGCTAGAGTTCGTTTTAGGGTTAGGGTATGATCAGGGCTAGTGCTGCTAAGGTTGGCGTTAGGGCTAATGTTTTGATAGGGACTAGGGTAAGGGCTATGTTAGGGTTAGGTTTAGGGTTATTACTAGGGCTAGGATAGGGGCTTGTGCTAGGGTCAGGGTTAGGGTTAGGTTAGGGGCTAGGGCTGGCTTAGTGTTAGGGTTACAGTTAGGATAGGTCTATGTGTATGACTAGTTTCAGGTTTAGGTTTAGTGTTTCTTTTAGGAAAGGTCTTAGGATAGGCTCTAGGATAGGCTTAGGTTTAGGATATGGTTTAGGGCTAGGTTTAATTTTAGCTTTTTTTTTATGATGGGGCTAGGGCTAGGGCTTGGAATACGGTGATGTTTGGTGGTATGGTCTAGGGCTAGGTTTTGGGTTAGGGTTCGAGTTTGGATAGGGGCTAGTGCTAGGGTTAGGGTTAGAATAGGGTTAGGTTTAGGATAGGTGTTAGAGTTAGGTTTAGGGTTAGAGGTCTAGGGTTAGGATGAGGAGTAGGGTTAAGGTTAGGAAACAGAGTAGGTGTAGGTTAACATTTAGGGTTAGAATAGTGGTTATGTTAGCTAGTGTTATGGTTGGGGTTATGTTTAGTGTTAGCATTGTGGCTAGGTTAGGTTTAGGTTAGGGTAAGTTTAGGGTGTACGGCTAGGTTTAAGGTTAGGTTTAGTGTGTGGGTATGAATTAATACTCGTGCTAGGTTTAGGGTTAGGGTTAGAGTTAGGGTTAAGGTTATGATTAGGGCTAGGGCTAGTGTTTGGGTTAGTTTTAGATTAGGATAGGGACTTAGGAATGTCTAGGGTTAGGATTAGGGTTAGGGTTAGAGCTACAATAGGGATAGGGTTAGTGCTATGGTTAGGTTTAGGGTAGGGGATATGGCTAGGTTTAGCATTTTGATTAGTGTGTGGATAGGGGATAGGGCTAGTGCTAATGTTAGGGTTAGGGTAGGTTTAGGGTTAGTGTTAGTGTTAGGATATGGGCTAGGGTTCATTTTAGAACTAGGATTATGGTTAGTTCATGGGCTAGTGCTAGGACTTGAATAGGGTTGTGCTAGGGTTAGATTTAGGGTAGGGGATAGGCTTATGTTTAGGGTTAAGGTTAGGGTTAGGATAGGGGCTAAGGCTAGGATTAATATTAGATTTAGGGTTAGTATAGGGGCTAGGGCTTTGGCTATGGTTAGGGGCTAGGACTAGGTTTAGGCTTAGGGTTCAGGTTAGGATAGACTCTAGTTCTAGCCTTAGAGTTAGGGTTATGATTAGGGTTAGGTTTAGCGTTGGGATAGGGGCTAAGTTTAGGTTTAGGTTTAGGTTAGTTTTAGGGTTAGGTATAAGATCAGGGTTAGGATAGAGGGTAGGGTTAGGGCAAGGGTAGGATTAGGGTTTGGATAGGCATTAATCAGGGTTAGGGTTATGGTTATGTTAAGGTTAAGAAAGGGGTTATGGTTAGGTTAGGTTTAATTTTAGGGTTAAGATCGAGTCTAGGGCTATGCTGAGATTTTGGGTTAGGGTTAGGATAAGGGTTAAGGCTAGGTTTAGGGTTAAGGTTAGTGTTAGGATTAGGATAGAGGCAAGGGCTAGTGCTACGTTTAGGGCTAGGATCACTTTTAGGATAGGGGCTAGAAGTAGAGCTAGCTTTAGGGTTAGATTTAGAATTAGGATGTGCTAGATCTAGAGGAGGGTTATGGTTATGGTTAAATTTATGTTTGAGTTATGTAGTTAGGATTAGGTTAGGGGCTAGGGCTAAGAGTAGGGTTAAGGTTTGGGTTATGATTGGGGCTAGGTCTAGTGCTAAGTTTAGGATTTGGGTTAGCATTTGGTTTAGAATTGGTGCTAGGGCTAGGGTTAGGTATAGGGTTAGGTTTAGGTTAGGATAGGTGCTAGGGCTAAGCGTAGGGTTAGGGCTAGGATAGGAACTCGGTCTATGGCTAAGTTTAGTGTTAGGGTTAAGATTGGGACTAGGACTAGTGCTAGGTTTAGGATTTTAGTTAGAGTTAGGATAGGGGATAGTTCTAGTGTTAGTTTTAGGGTTAGATTTAGGATAGGGGCCAGGGCTAGGTCTAGAATTAGGGTTACAGTTAGGATTAGAATACAGGCTAGGACTAGGACTGTTTATAGTAAATTTTAGGGTTAGGTTTAAGATAAGATTAGGGCTGGGCTAGGGTTAGCTTTAGTGTAGGGCAGGGCTAGGGTTATGGTTATGGTTTGGATTAGGTAATGGCTAGGGCTATTCTTAGGGTTAGGGTTAGGATAGGATCTTGGGTTTGGTTTATGGTTAAGGTTATGGTTATTATAGGAGCTAGAGTTTGTGCTAGGGCTAGGGTTAGTTTTAGGGTTAGCATTAAGTTTAGGATAGAGGCTGTCTTTGGCTGGGTTTAGGATTGTGTTAGTGTTTGGGTTAAGATTAGGGCTAGGGGTAGTTCTAGGGTTAGTGTTAGGTTTAGGGTTAAGATAGGTACTAGGGCTAGTGCTAGGTTTAGGGTTACACTTAGCTTTAGGATGGAGCCCAAGGCTAACTTTAGTGTTAAGGTTAGGTTTAGGGTTACTGAAGGACCTATGGCTAGGTCTAGGGTAAGGGATAGGTTTAGCTTTAGGGTAGGTGTTAGGTCAAGGGCTAAGGTTAGGGGTCAGTTTAGGGCAGCGGCTAGGGCTAGGGCTAGGCTTAGGTTTCTGATGGTGCTAGGGCTGGTGTTAAGTTAGGGTTAAGATAGGAGCTAGGGCTAGTTTAGTTTAAGCATAGGTTTAGGGTTAGGATAGGGACTTGGACTAGGCTAGGTTAGGGTTAGCATAGCTGCTAGGGTTAGGGCTATGGCTAGGTGTCAGATTAAGTTTAGGGTTAGGATAGAGACTAGTGTAAGGGCTAGGCTTAGGGTTAGATTGCATGCTTGCACTTAGGTATAGGCTTAGGGTTATGTTTAGGTTTAGAATAGGATCTAGGGCTATTGTGATTTAGGGTTAGGTATAGGGTTAGAGTTTGTCATAAGATTGTGGCTAGGTCTAGGGTTATATTTAGGGTTAGGTTTTGGATAGGGGCAAGGACTAGGGTTAGGGTTAGGGTTAGGATAGGTGCTAGAGCTAGGTTTACGGTTAGGGTTAGAGTTAGGATAGGGGCTAGGGATAGGGCTAGGTTTAATTTTAGGTTTAGTGTTAGGATAGGACTAAGGCTACAGTTAGGGTAAAGATAGGGGCTAGGGTTTGGACTAGGGTTATAGCAGGTATACTGTTAGGATAGGTCCTAGGGCTTGTGCTAATATTAAGGTTAGGTTTAGGATTAGAGTAGGCCCAAGTGCTAGGGCTAGGGTTAATGTTAGGATAGAGACAGGATAGGGAAAGGGCTAGGGTTAGGTGTAGGCTTAGGTTTAGGATAGGTTCAAGGGCCAAGGCTAGGGTTAGTGTTAGGTTTAGAGTTAGGACAGGGGCTATGTCTAAGATAGGTTTAAGATTGGATTAGTGTTTGGAATAGGATAGGAGCTAATACTAGCACTAGGCTTAAGGTTAGTGTGGGGGCTAGGGCTAATGCTATGGTTGGGGATAAGTTTAGGGTTAGGATAGGGGCCAGAGCTAGGGCTAAGTTTAGGTTCTTATTTAGGATAGGTTGAGGGCTAGGCTTAGGGTTAGTTTTATGCTCTGGACATGGGCTAGGGTTAGATCACGACGAGGGCTAGGTCTAATGTTAGGTATAGGTTTAGGGTTAGAATAGGGGCTAGGTCTAGGGTTAGGGTTAGGTTTATTATCAGGGTTAAGGATAGGCTTAGGGTTGGGATTAGGGTTAGGGTAGGGGCTAGGTCTAGGATTAGAGTTAGGGTTAGGATAAGGCCTAGGGATAGGGCCAGACTTTGGATGAGGTTTAGGGTTAGGATAGGAGTTTGAACTAGGGCTAGGTCTATGAATAGTTTTAGATTTAGGATCAGGCTAGGTCTAGGCTTAGGGTAAGGGTTAGGTTTAGGATAGGGGCTATGGCTTGGGCTAGAGCTAGTTTTAGAGTTAGTGTTAACATTAGGGTTAGGATAGGGACTAGGGCTAGGGCTAGAGTTAGAGTTAGGGTTAAGTTAGGGTTAGGGTTAAGTTTAGGTTTAGGGTTAGGATAAGGGCTCAGCCTAGGGCTAGGTTTAGGTTTAGGTTAGGGTTAGGTTTCAGTTGCGGCATGGGCAGGTTTAGGTTTAGGTTTAGGTTTAGGATAGCAGTTATACCTAGCTAGGGTGAGGTTAGGGTTAGATATAGGGCTGGAATTTGGGTTAAGATAGGGTCTAAGTCTAGGGTTATGGTTAGGGCTAGCATTAGGATAGGGGCAAGGACTTGGGTTAGGTTTAGGTTTAGCATTAGGATAAGGGATAGTGCTAGGCTTAGGTTTAGGGTTAGTATAGGGTTTAGGACTAGGCTAGGGTTATTATTAGGGATAGATTAGACTATGAGTATGGTTCGGGTTAGTGTTAGGGTTATGATGGGTCTAGGGCTAGGCTTATATGTTAGGATTAGGTTTAGGTTTAGGTTAGAATTGGGCTAGGGCTAGGTTTAGGGTTAGGATTAGGTTTAGGGTTAGGGTACGGCCTAGGGCTTAGGTTAGCATTAGAGCTAGGTTTAGGATTAGGGTTAGTGTTAGGTTTAGGATAGCAGCAAAGACTATGGTTGGTTTCTGTTTAAATTTAATTTAAGGTTAGGTCAAGGTCTAGTCCCACACTAAGGGTTTGGGTGAAGGTTTGCATAGGGGTTAGTGCTTGGGTTAGGTTTAAGGTTAGGTTTAGGAGAGGAGCTAGGGTTAGTATAATGTTAGGTTTAGGATTAGGGTTTGGATAGAGGCTAGAGGTAGACAAAATTTAGGATTTAGGGTTAAGTTTAGGGTTAGGGTTAGGATAGGAGCTAGGGCTTGGGCTAGGGTTAGTTTTAAGATTGACATTAGGTTTAGTATAGTGGCTAGGTCTATGGCTATATTTAGGATTTGGGTTAGTGTTTGGGTTAGGATGGGGCTAGGACTAAGTTTAGGCTTAGCTTTAGGGTTAAGATAGGGGTTAGGGCTAGTGCTAGGTTTAGGATTAGGTTTAGTATTAGATTTAAGGTTAGGATAAGGATTATGACTGGGGCTAGTATGAGGGTTAGGATTGGTGCTAGGGCAAGGGTTTGGGCTAGAGTTAGTGTTAGGTTTAGTTAGAGGCTGATTATGCTTAGAATTAGAGTTAGGTTTAGTATAGGGATAGGGCCAGTTTAGAGTTAAGAGTATATAGGGACTAGGGATAAGGCTAGGCTTAGGGTAAGGATTAGGTTTAGCATAGGGGCTAGTAGTAGTGCTTGGCTTGATTTAGGTTTGGGTTTAGTATAGGGACAGGGCTAGCTTAAGGTTTGTGTTAGTTTTAGGATATTGGCTTTGGTTTTGGCTTGGGTTAGTGTTAGGTTTGAGATTAGGGTAAGGGTTAGGGTTCAGACAGGGGCTTGGGCTAGACTTAGGGTTATGTTTAGGATTAGGATAGTGGCTAGGTCTAAGGCTAGGATTAGGATAGGATTAATGTTAGGGTTAGGATAGGGGCTAGGGCCAGGTTCGAGTTAGGTTTAGGGTTAAGATAGGGGCTAGGGCTAGTGCTAGATTTAAGAGTAGGTTTAGGGTTTGGATAGGGTAGTGCTAGGGTTAGGTTTAGGGTTAGGGTCATGATAGGGGCTAGGGCTTGGGGTAGGGCTAGGGTTAGGTTTAGGGTTAGTGTTTGGTTTAGGATAATGGTTAAGTCCATGGCTAGGTTTAGAATTTGGTTTAGCATTATGGTTAGATTTGGTGCTAGCACTAGGGCTAGGGTTAGGGTAAGGTTTAGGGTTTGGACAAGGGCTAGGAATCAGGATAGGCAAGGTTTAGATGTAGGTTTAGGTAGGGGCTATGGCTAGGCTTAGGGTTAGTTTTAAGGTTAAGTAGGAGCTAGGGCTTGGGTTAGGGCTAGGTTTATGGTTATGGTTATGGTTAGTATAGTGGCTAGGTTTAGGGCTAGGTTTAGCATTTGATAGTGGCTAGGGCTAGGTTTTGGCAAATGGTTAGGTTTAGGATAGGGGCTATGGCTAGAACTATAGTTAGGGTTAGGTTTAGGGTTAGGATAGGGCTAGGGTTTAGGGTTAGGTTTAGGTTTAGGGTAGGGTCTAGGATTAGGGTTAAGCTTAGGGTAGGGACTAGAGCTAGGTTTAGGGTAGAGTTCGTTTTAGGATAGAGGCTAGGACTAGTCTTAGATTTAGGGTTATGGTCAGGATAGGGGTTAGGGTTAAGGCTACAGTTAGGGTTAGGTTTTGGGTTTCGATAGGTTCTAGGGCTAAGGCTAGGGTTAGGGTTAGGGTTAGGATAGGACTAGTGTTAGTGCTAAGGTTGGGTTACTTTTAGGGTTAGGAAAGGGGCTGGGGCTAGTATTAGGCTAGACACTAGGCTAGTGTTAGATTTAATATTATAGATATCGTCTAGGTCTAGCATTAGGGTTAGATTTTTGTTAGGTCTAGTGTTATGATAGTGGCTTGGGCTAAGATTACGGTTAGGGTTAGGGTTAGGATAGAGGATATAACTAGGTTTAGAGTTAGACTTAGGGTTGGGATATGGGCTTTCGCTAGGGCTAGGCTTATGATTAGGATTACATTTAGAAATGGGCTAGTTCAGGGTAATGATTCAGATAGGTTTAGGGCTATGCTTAGGGTTAGAATAGGGGCTAGTGGTAGGACTAGGGTTAGGGTTGTGTTAATACAGGGTCTAGGGCTAAGCCTAGGGTTAGAGTTAGGGTAAGGATAGTGGCTAGTGCTTGGGTGAGTGCTAGGTTAGTTTTATGATTAGGATAGGGGCTATGTCTAGGGATAGTGTTAGGGGTAGGCTTAGGTTTAGGCTTGGGGTTAGGGCTAGTGTTTCAGTAATTGTTAATTTAGGATAGTGTCTAGGGCTAGGATTAACTTTAGGGTTAGTGTTAGGGTTAGGAATAGGATAAGGGCTAGGGTTAGTTTAGGCTTAGGGTAGGATTAGTGTTAGTGTTAGTTTTAGATTTAGGATAGAGACTGTCTTGGGTTAGGTTTAGGGGTAGGATAAGGGCTGGGACTGGGGCTCAGCTTAGGGTAGGGTTAGATTTAGGATAGGTGCTAGTTCTGGTTTAGGTTTAGGTTTAGGATAGGGTCTAGGGCTAGGATTAGGTTTAGGGTTAATGTCATGGTTAGGATAAGAGCTAAGTTTAAATTTAAGTTTAGGCTTAGGGAAAGAAACGTTCCCAGCCAGGTTAAGGCTGAACTGAGTGTGTTTGAACTGGGGGTGCCTTGCTAGCTGTCTTGACTGCCAGCAGCTTCCACCCCAAAGCCCAGCTTGCGTGGGCTAAGGCTCACGGCAACTGAGTCTCACTGGTGACAGGGAACCAGCAGCAGGGTGAGAGCTCCATGGAAGTCAGGTGAGGTCTCCTCCCTGACCGCCCCCTCAGGCAGCACCTGGTTGCCAAGGAGACGGTCCTGGGACAAAGGGGCAGCTCTGCATTTTGCAACTGAAAGAAGCCTTCCCAGCCAGGTTAAGGCTGAACTGAGTGTATTTGAACGGGGGTGCCTTGCCAGCTGTCTTGACTGCAGCAGCTTCCACCCCAAAGCCCAAAAGTGCCGGTGCCGCTACGCTACACTGGTGCAAACTCAGAAATCAAGGATACTCACTACCAGAAGCACATAGGCAAAGTTATCCACAACTATATAGATTTCAACATGCCTAATACTAGAGCAGTAGTCACCCAATATGTAGAGCAAATCCGAAAGGAAAACACAGGAAGGAGGAAGACCATAAATACTCAAGCAAGCCCTAAGAAAAATAACTCCCCACCAAAGGATAAACAATCTGAAGAAATCAACTTGGATGACATGGAAGAAATGCTCCATTTGTCAGACAAAGAATTCAGAATCAAAATGATGAAAGTACTCAAAGAATCCAAGGAAAAGGGGGAGAAAAGGGAAAGCAAAAGGGAAGAAGCATTCAACGAATTAAGCGAAGTAGTAGAAAAATGTAAGCAAGAATGCAGTAAAATGGGCAACATCATCAACATACAGAAAAACGAAATTGAAACACTAACTAAGAAACTACAGGAGATGCAATGCATAAAACGAGAAATAGAAGAACTCAGGAATGCAGGGAAGAGCCAGGAAAGCAGAATAGAAGAAATAGAGGAAAGAATCAGTACACTAGAGGATACAGAAATAGAGAGAACAAAGAAAGAGAGAGAGAAAAGCAGAATAAGAAAACAGAAGAAAAAATCAGAGATCTGTCAGATACACTAAAGAAAACAAATATAAGAATAATTGGAATACCAGAAGGGGAAGAAAAAGACATAGGATCTGAAAGGCTCTTCAATGAAATAATGAAGGAAAATTTCCCAAATCTGAAGAAAGAAATGAAAATAGACATACACGAAGCAAAAAGGACACCAAATTACTTTAATGAAAGAAGAAACACAGCAAGACACATCATAGTAAAACTTACAAAAGTTAAAGATAAAGAAAAAATTATGAAAATAACAAGAGAGAGGAAACAGATAACCTACAAAGGAAAACCGATCAGACTGATCTCAGATTTCTCAGAGGAGACACTCCAGGCAAGGAGAGAATGGCATCACATCTTCAAAACACTCCAAGACAAAAAGTGTCAACCAAGAATACTCTACCCAGCAAAGCTGTCCTTCCTTTATGAAGGAAAAACCAGAACCTTCTCAGACAAACAAAGCCTACAGAAATTTGCAATCACCAAACCTCCTCTCCAAGAAATCCTAAAAGAAGCCCTAAGAGCAAAACCTGCAGAAGAATAAAAGGAATGAACAATTAAAAAAAAAGAAAGAACAAACCAAAACAGAACCCCAAATGATGACCAGGGACCCATTGTTGGACCCTCAAACATCAATAATAACTCTAAATGTCAATGGGCTAAACTCATCAATCAAAAGACATAGAGTTGCAGACTGGATCAAAAGACAGAACCCAACATTCTGTTGCCTCCAAGAAACACATCTGATCCTGAAAGACAAGCATAGGTTGAAGGTAAAAGGATGGAAAACAATTCTACAAGCAAATGGACCCCCAAAAAAGGCAGGAGTAGCCATCCTTATATCAGACAAAGCAGATTTCAAAATTAAAAAAGTAACAAAGATAAAGATGGACACTACCTAATGGTGCAAGGGTCAATCAACCAAAAAGACTTAACAATTATTAATATATACTCACCAAATGAGGGAGCACCAAGATTTATAAGACAACTACTAAGAGAGCTGAAAGCAAATATAAATGAAAACACATATGTAGTAGGAGATTTCAACACCCCACTCTCAACAAAGGACAGATCAAAAA
>PVHY01020919.1:0-24648 GCA_004024945.1 Uropsilus gracilis
GTTGGAGAAAAACCACTCAGAATTCCAGTTTCCGAGTGGGATTCCTGCCCATGTTACCTACTGTTTGATATTTCCAGTGGGGGGGTGGGGGTAAGAGGGCACCTGGGGCCTAGGGCTACAGCTGGGGCCCCTCTGGAGCTCATGAGACTAGGGGGGGCAGTGCCTCCTGTAGCCCAGAAGGAGGTGCGGTGAGTTGAGACGAGGACAAGGGGGGCTTCCCGAGGAGGAAGGGGGACACAGGCCGGGGGGCACTCCAGTTGGGCCCAGCGGGAGAGGCAAGACAGCTGGAGGGGCCCTGCGCCCTGGGATTCGGGCCTTGGTTAGCGAGGGTGTCCCGGGTACCCTCGACCTGGAGAGGAAATGGTCTAGAGAAAGGAGAGCTGGTTAATCCGGTTAATCTGGCTTCAGGGAGGGCGCGATTCCAGGTGGACTCCAGTTTGGAAGCCCTGCGACTGTGGGGAGCAGGCGGCTGTCACCAGAGTCCCCGGGAGGGCGAGGCAGCTGGCCTGGTGGGGACAGCGGGATATGGGTCAGCGGTGGTCAGCCCTGGCCTCTTCTCTGCAGGGAAGCGTGGCCTGGGAGCGGGGGGAGGCTGCGTTGTGACCGCCCTGGCCGTGGGGACAAGGTCACTGCCACGTGGCCTTCCCCGCCCGCTCCCTTGCTCTCCGTGTCCCAGGCTGTCCACTGCGGGTGACACTCAGTCCCCCGTTTCCCTGTGTCTGCGAAGGAACGCACGGGTGGAGCAGCCGAGCGGGCATTGCATCCAGGTTCGGAGCCAGGCCCAGCCTGCCGCCCCGCTGGGCTGGGACCCCCAGGCTTCAGGCCGCAGGGCCTCACGCCTGCAGGGTCAGTGAGCTGTGGGGCAGCCAGTTTGGCGGCTCAGCTCAGCCGGAGCCGGACGAGATCTCCGCTTTCCCGGTTAAAGGAGAAATGAAGTAAGCTTCTGCCGAGGCTGTGCAGAGACACGCCTGTTAATGCGAACTGGGAATTTGCTGCAGGTTTGTTTTCCTGGACCTTTGGGGGGAGAGAAGAGCAAAGGCCTCTGTGTTCCGGGAACTAGAGGCGAACTGCATGGCTGTAGCTCACAGCGCTTCAGAGATGAGCCTTGCAGAGATCACAGGTCAAATATTAAAAGTCTATATATAAATATTTATATTTTCTAATTTTACTTTTTTAATTTTTTGAGGTCTCACTATTTTTGCCCCTGGAACCGCAGGCTCTCCTTGCCCGGGGTACTACAGACTCAAGCGATCCCCAGCCTCAGCCTCCCAGGTAGCTGTGTGACAGGCGCACACCACCACAACCAGCTATATTTTTGTGGAAAAAGCAGAACTCGAACCACGATCCCAGGCCCTGGCCGTGGCTTCCTAGGATGCCGCTTACAAGCATGCACTACCATGCTCGATCAATATAAATTTTCAAAGTCATTACATATACAAATTCTCCTCAGTGTACTTTGTTGCGTGTAGTAAACCTCAATCTGCAGTGAGTAATTTTCGTAAATCCAATGTTTCATAGGCTCAGTAGTTTTTCAGCCTCAAAACAGATATTTCCAGAAACTGGCAGCCTCTTTTCCGTGATTTTTCTGAAGACAAAGCTCAGCAAGTGAAATCAGGTGACCAGAAAAATACTTTTTGGAATTTGACTCAAGCACATACAGGCCTGCTTCTCTCTATGAAGCAGGCTATGAGCAGTTCTACATTAACAATGCCTTAACTTGAAGTAGATACACCTATGCCTGCTCTCACCCTAGGAAGCAGGCTACAAACTGTTCATTAGCATTTTCACTGTTAACCTTCTATTGGTATGCAAAAATCAGCTACCAGCTTCTCTGCTTTCTTTCCCTCTCTCAGACCTGAAAAGAAAAACTTAGAAACACAGTTTAAACTTCAGACTATTTTGCCTCAGTTTACCCTCTTTTAAACTCTTGTGGGTTCTTCCCACCGTCCCCAGCCTTCTCAACCAAAATACCAAGTCAAAGCAAGACTATCAGTGCAGACTAATTTATTTCTAACAAAGTGATTTCCTAATAACTACAAAAGAAACATGTAAGACTCCGATTACTTTAACATTGTCCAAAACCTTTCTCAGCATTTTCCAAAGTCCTTTCCCCAGATTGCACAAAAATCTTCAGTCTGTCAGTCCTGATCATCTCACCAATGTCCAGTCAGTCAGAGTTCATCTCCAGATGCTGAAAGACATCTTCCTTTTGTTAAATATCTAATTTAACCATTTTGTTAGTAGATATCAGGCAGCCATTTTTTTGGGGAAAAGGTTAGGCTTCTATGGAAAGGGGCAGATAAGCCAACATTATATGGGCATAACCATATAAGGCATTGGCCATCGGCCAGCAGCATCCCCTTATATGGCAAAGCCTCTCAGTAGCCACGTAAGACCCTTATCTTTTAGCCCCTTACTAGCCAACCCAAATAGGTTCACGTATCCCCAAGCCCTTACCAGCCAACCAAAATGGTTCACGTACTCCCAAGCCCTTTGCCAAGGCATAAAAGAGAACCGCATGGGGGCTCGGGGTCCTCACTTGCCCTGATGTAACCGCTGCATCGGTGATCGAGGTCAGTGCTGGACCCTGACTTAAGTCTGAAAATAAATGCCTCTTGCCTTTGCATCACCCGTGTGCTGTTGCTGCTGGAACCCCACGCCAGCACTTTAACATTTGGGGGCTCGTCCGGGATCCCCAGTTAAGCAAACACATGGGTGGAGGATTGCTAAAAATCTGCCGGCAGTCTATGAGTCTCTTGGGTCAGGCGGACGTGCCAGATGGCCAGAGACGGGGTCTCGGGAGACGTGCCGAGGCCCCAGGTACTAGGTTGCAGGTGCCACCCGTTTGGCACGCTGCCTTTTGACTCTGAGGAGGAAACGAGAGTGCATCCTGATGTGGAAACGGGATCCTAGAAAATTCTGAGTGCTCCCTTCTAACTTTTTAGTATGCCCGCGGGCATCCTTTGTTTGCCAGCAGTCTTTTGTCTGTGTCTACTGTGTTCTGTTGTTCCCTTCTTTCTTCGTTTTCAGGATGGGACAAGGACAAACAACACCACTCCCCCTTATGGTCGACCAATTCTCGGATGTCCGGAGGCGGCCCACGACTCCAGGTTGGAAGTGTAAAAGAAATTAATGATATTTTTTGTTCCAGTGACTGGCCAACTTTCCAGGGCCTAGACTGGCCCCAGGCGGGTGGATCCTTAGATCTTCATTTGATCCGGCTGTTAAAAGAAGGATCATGTCCGCTCATCCGAACCAGGTCCCCTACATTCTAGTTTGGGAAGATTTAAAGTTTTTCCTCCTGATTGGCTCCAGCCATTCCTTCCTAGGCATGTTATTGGAATGGGTAAAAGATCTACCTGCATCTGCCTGGTGCAGGAAAAGAAGCTGTGACCTGTCCTGCCAGACTCCTCACCATTTCCCCCTGGTGGGCCAGAGGAGTATCTGCTTCCCATTGCACCACCCCCTCCAGAACTTCCCAGGCCTGTGGGTTCTTCCTCCTTTGAATCCCCTATGGAGCCCCAGTCCAGTGTCGGGTCCTAGCGCCCACAGCCGAGCAAGGGAATGGGACCACTGAGATGCTCAGGACTAGGCTGGAGCAGGGAGAAACACCTCGGTACTCCTGGCTCCACTCCGAGCAGTGGGGGCAGCCGGGGAAAATGGAGAACAGTCCTTACAAGTTGGTCCTTCTCTACTCCAGACCTTTATAACTGGAAACATCAGAATCTGCCATTTTCTGAAAATCCCTGCAGGTTAATGAACCTGTTTGAATCTATCTTCTTCACCCACCAGCCTACTTGGGACGATTGTCTACAACTCATGCAGGTTCTCTTTACCACGGAAGAAAGAGAACGCATCTGGGGGGAGGCTAGGAAGTTAGTCCCAGGAAAGGATGGTCGTTCAACACAGGATCTGACTATCATAGAACTGCGGTTTCCTCTTCAGAGGCCCACTTGGGATCACAACACCCGTGAAGGTAAGGAGAGCCTCCGAATCTATTGCCAGACTCTGATGGCCAGTCTCCGCGCAGCAGCACGTAAGCCGACTAATTTAGCTAAGGTGGGTGACATCAGACAGGGTCAGACTGAAAGTCCAGCCACTTTCATGGAGCGCATCATGGAGGCGTTCCGCCAGATCACGCACTTTGACCCAGAGTCTCCAGAAAGCCGGGCCTCAGTCACTCTAGCTTTTGTAAACCAGGCAGCACCAGACATAAAGAAAAAACTTCAAAAATTAGAAAGGCCACTGCAGGAATTACTAAGAATTGCTGAAAAAGTCTGCAACAACAGGGAAACAGAAGAGGAAAGACAGGATCGACTCAGGGCGGAACAGAGGGAAAGAGAGGACAAGTTAAGGGAGGAAGATAGGAAGTACAGAGCAGCTGAACAAAAGTGGCAAAACAAAGAGATGGCGAAAATTCTGTTGGCAGCAGTTGGGAAGGGGTCAGCCACCCCCACAGCTTTTAAGGAGCAACGGCCTCACCGTCCCCGCTTAGAGAGGGATCAGTGTGCCCACTGCAAATGCCAGGGACACTGGGCCAAAGACTGCCTGGAATAATCCAAGCAGGGAAAGGCCCCAGATAGCCCCCGAGGTGTAGCCACCACCCTTCATGTCAATACAGAAGATAGTGATTAGGGGGTAGGGAGTTCAGTTCCCGAGCCCAGGGCAACCCTCATCGTGGAGGGGAAACCGGTAAGCTTTCTTGTTGACACTGGAGCTCAACACTCAGTGCTCACACAAGATGGGGGAATGCATCAAGGCAAGACCACACGGGTCCAGGGGGCTACAGGCGCCAAACCATATGCCTGGACCACCAACCGCCGGCGTGGACCTGGCCAGAGGATCAGTCAGCCACTCCTTCATGGTGATCCCTGATTCTCCAATGCCACTGCTGGGGCAAGATCTTCTGACAAAGGTAGGAGTAACTATTTCCTTTCTACCTCATGGGATTGAAGTTCGTAATGCCAAGGGCCAAGTTCTCAGTGAGCCCAGGCACCAAGCATAAGTGGCCCATGCAGATGAACACCACCTCTATGAGCCAAGTCATGCACCTATTAGTGAGGGCCAGGCAGACTGGCTGAGAAATTCCTGGGGGCATGGGCAGAGACTGGGGGACCTGGATTGGCTCCTCATAGACTGGCCATATTTGTGGTGTTCACGTGATGTCCAGGCAGTGTTGACGTGGTGCCCATACGGTGTCCACGTGGTGACCATACAGTGTTCATGTGATGTCCATGCAGTGTTCATGTGGTGCCCATATGGTGTTCACATGGTGTCCTTGCGGTGTCTACGTGGTGTCCACGCGGTGTTCATATGGTGCTGTGTTGATGCAGTGTCTACGTGGTATCCATACAGCATTCACACGGTGCCCATGTGGTGTCCATGTGGTGTCCACATGGTGTTCACGTGTTGTCCATGTGCTATTCATGTAGTGTCCATGTGGTGTTCATGTGATGTCCATGCAGTGTTCATGTGATGTCCATGCAGTGTTCACGTGGTGCCCATATGGTGTCCATGTGGTGTCTACATGGTGTCTGTGTGATGTTCCTGCAGTGTCCATGTCGTGTCCACATGGTGTGCATGAGTATTCATGTGGTGTCCATGTGGCATCCACGTGGTGTGCATTCGGTGTCCACGTGTGTCCATGTGCAGTGTCCATGCCTCTAAGTGAGTCCCTCTCCCCAACTCCCAGGAGCAGGTGAACTTGGGGCAGCAGTGGGAACCGCCTCTGGGCCCGCTGTGGGTGGTGGGCACCGGGGAGGCATCAGCCCTCGTGATCTGAGCCGTGACCGAGACGGTGCCAGTTCCCAGCCAGGCAGGAGGGGAGGGGCATGAGAGGGGGCATGCTCACGGCATGATGACCTCAGCCACCTCATGATCCACACCTGCCCTGCGCCGGCGGCTCTGGGTTCTGGCCACGGCCCAGGCTTGCCTGCATCCTGGTGCTCTGGCCCTGAAACCCGACAGTTATATTCAACAGCCAAAAATCATTGCAAGGTAACGGTTGCAAAAATTTAATGAACCAGGTGTTTCTACTTTGAATCTTGGCCAAATCATGAGCAGATAAACAGATGTGCACGTGCAGCTTCGTGCACTTCAAAAGGATTTCCCGAGGATCAGTACTGCGCAGTGACATCGAGAGGCCACACGTTGATGAAAACTGGCTTCAGTTCCCTATGAATATCCGCTGAATTCACATCTCAGTCATACGTGGAGTTGGTGCCAACTGGACCGTCATTTGACAGACTGGGAACAGCGGCGCAGAGTAGGTGAGACACAAATAGAGTCCTCCTTCAGCTGGTTCACGCTGGAGCCTGGTTCCGGGCCAAGCACATTGGGGATGTCGTTATATTTTGCTAACTGCACTCAGAAACCCAGAAAATCTTTAGCAGTTATAATTGTTTTTTAGAAAAGAAAGACGAGTGATAATGAAGCCAAGCTAGGGGCAAACAAGAAAGATTTTTGCAAGAGGGAGAGAGGACCCAGAGTCAAGTCAGAGGGTGTTGGTCCAGAGAGGATAATGAAATGTCCTGGTGTGGGACCCCCCTAGGTGCTACATCACCAAACCACAAAGATTTCTGTCTTTTCCTGTGTCTCAAGGAGAATGCTGTGGAGTCAGGGTCTGTCACACAAGTTCTGTAGTTGTGCCGTATTCATTTTCCCTCCTCGTTCTCTCAGACTTTATCTGTGTGTCAGTCTTAATCTGAACTGGAATCAGCATTGAAAAGGAAAATGGGTTTGAGAGCATGTAACTGGGTTTGCAGCATCGTAGGCTTCAGGACATGTTGGCTGCTTCCATAATGACATCGGTGACTACTGCGGCCTGGTCACCGCCAGTGCTGAGTGCCAGTCGCAGTGCCTGGCACTTGTTGGAGCTGAGGCGTCATTTGCCTGTGTGTGGATGAAGATTGCTCTACTGCCCCAATGCAAAGCAGAGTTCGGTGAGGACGACAAGAGGAGGGTGTGCTCTGTTTTCTGGGGCCCCCAGGGAAGGGAAGGACATTCTGATGGTGGGCTTCGGAGGGGTCCATTTGGCATCTCGTCTGAGCAGGACCTTGCATTATGTGTGACCCTTGAAGTAAATGTGAACCCCAAGTGCATGCTTACTGGTGATCCATTGGAAAGGTGGTTTTACGATGGTCATAGAATGGGCTTTAACAACCTTAATGAAGTTGGAGCTAGCCGAGGAGAGACAGGTATCATCCATTCCCTTAGTGCTGACATTTGTTGGTGTTTCTCTGAATGGGGGCTCGCACGCTCCGTTTCCACAGCCACTGCCACCCCCTCCTGCTGTGCTTCCAAGTCACTGAGCCTGGAGGTTGCATTTCCAACAAGTTCTAGATAGTGCTGTCTGTGCTCATGGAGGCAGGTTAAGAGTCAATTGTACCTTAGGCATGAACACTGGAACCAGTTGTTCTTCATGAAGCTTAAGCTCTGATTTCTCTATGACCTGGCTTGCTTTCTCTATTCACTGCTACCTTCCTGGCCTTGCTGGAATGTACATGTGTCATTTCTGTTGCAATCGCTGTGGAAAAGCTCAGTCTTCCACTCCAAGGACCCGAGAGAAAGAGGTCTGCCGTGGCTCAAGCTTAGTCCCAAGGAAGCAAGCCTGTGCTCTTGGATGGTCTGTGTGAGTGCATCCCCGGGGGGAGAGTGCAGGACATGCAAAGTGTTTGCACACCGCAGACGATATGGCACCTGTGTTACAGAGTGAAAGGCTAGCAGTGTTAAAAAGTCTTGAAAGAGTGTTCAAGGAAACGGGAAGAGGGCTGAGAGAGATGCTGTTGGAACGCTCTTGGTGGTGTCAGTAGGGAGGCCTGTGGACAAACATCTGTATTTATTTATTTATTTATTTATTATTTTTTTAATTTTTATTTTTTATTTATATATATTTCACATCATTTAGCATCTGTATTTAATGAGACCATGGCATCAAGAGTTAGGCAGTGAGTTCTCAGGCCAGATCCTGGTGCGCGGGAGGACAGGGGTCAGGTGTTCTGTGACTTTGGCATGCCTGGGAACCCCTTGTGGCTCTCAAGCACAGCTTGTGGCCATTGCCTCTGAAGTTCTAGTGTCATGGTAGCAGCTTGGAGCTCAGCGTAGTATCATGCCATCTGCCTCTTTTGTTTTCTTTTTCTAATAACTTGATACCTTAAGTGGAAGCCCGCTGACCCATGGCTGAGAGGAGGTGCTTGCGACTAGCTGGTTTTGTTTTCTGCGAAAGTTTTGGGGATAGGAACCTGAGGAAGGGAGGAAGGGTGCTGGACTTGAAAAAGTGGGTCCGTAGCATCCCGTAGGTCGACTTTTAGACCAGGGTGGGGTGTTTAGACTTGTACCGTGAGGATACGGAGTCTTGCCGAGCCCCGGGTGGGGGGCAGATGTTTGCTTACCGCCCTTTGGTAGTCCCAGTGCCAGCCACCAGGCCTGGCCCTAGGAGGCAGGCTGTAAATGAGGATAGGTAGGGAAGTGAGTGAACAGATGCATGAGTTTGGGGGCTACGAGCTGTGATTTTATTGCCACTGATCTATAAGGCTTGTCTGTGTATTACTCAGTCTGTTTACCCATCCACCTCCTGCATATGCACATCATTTCATTTCCTTAACCCAGTTCCTATTGCCATTTTCTTTCTCTCTTATAGACAGTCATTGTAATATGATACATTTGTTCATATATACATGTATGTTCAGGTATCTGTGAGTTCCGTATCCTATATTTTGGCAAGTTATGAAATATGATTCCGAGGGCCTGAGTGCAGGGGGTGAGGGAGCCGCAGCGGGGCGGGTGCTGGGGAGTGGCCGACGCTGTCCAGCTGGACCTGGTCAGGGCAGAAGGAGCTGCAGGCAGGACTGGCCAGTCCTAGATCAGATGCTAGAGGCCTGGGTGGCTGTAGCCTGGGTGGGCTGCGGGCCTGGGCTGAGGCGGAAGACAGGGAGCCTGGCCTGCAGGGAGCCCAGCAGCTGACCACCAGCCGCAGCAGCCCAGTGACAGACGCGCCCCGCCCCACTGCCCTGTGATAACCCTTTGGGGAGACCATGGACAGCGTCCACATCCCAGACGCCTGGGACCAACTGCTGTGCCGGACCCACCTGTGGGAGCCCATCCGGGCCGAGATGCTGGAGGGGACCCTGCTGGCTTCAGGCTCCTGATCCCCCAACCTGGACGCCAAGGTGAGTGGCTGCCCAGGGACAGCAGACACAGCCAGGCCAACTTGGTTCTCAGCCCCGGCATGGAGGGACGGTGGGGGGGCGCAGTGGGCAGAGGCGCAGCCTGGGGATGGTGTGGGTACCTCCTCTCCCGAGGGGTGCAGACGGGATCCCAAACCGAGAAGGTACCAGAGGACTTTGGACCTGGGCGGCTCATGGGGAGAACCTTCTGGGAAGAAGCTTACAGAGCAGGACACAGGCCCTGGCTGCATGGCCCGCTGTGCCCGCAGCAGCTCACCACCTGCTCTTTAGGGCACCACGCATCCATAACGGGCACCTACGCACGAGAGCCCATCCCTTTGCGGACTGCGCCCAAAGCCGGGGTCAGCTCCTGCCTGGGACTTGGAGAAGCTCTTCCACACAGCCCTGGACACACAGCCCAGGGAGACTAACGTGGGTGTGGGTACTTTAGCTTTGACCCCCCCCCTCCACGGGTGCCCCAAAGCATGTGGGGTCAGTGGCATTGGCCATGACCCCTCTCTCCATGGCACCCCAATGCATGTGGGGTCAGTAGCATTGGTCATGACCTCCCTTTCCACGGGTTCCCCAAAGCATGTCAGGTCAGAGGCATTTGTTGTGACCCCCCTTTCCATGGGCACCTCAAAGCATGTTGGGTCAGAAGCATTGGCCGTGACCCAAAGTATGTGGGGTCAGAGGCATTGGCCATGTCCCCCCCTCCATGGGTGCCCCAGCTGCATATGGGGTCAGCACCATTGGTTGACCCCCCCATTCCATGGGCACCCCAAAGCATGTGGGTGTGGCGGCATTGGCCATGATCCCTCCTTCCACGGGCACCCCGGCAGCAACCAGGGGTGCAAGGATAATTCAATAAAAGCAGTGATGTCCCAGCTGCTACTGTCTGTTGTACCTCACAACGGCCACAACAGCATGGCCAGGCTGAGCTGAGACCCCAATTCCCGGGTGCAGGGACAAACACCCTGGGAACCAAGAGCACCCCGAGATCCTGGCTCTCCAGAGGGATGGCTGGGTTGGTTCTTCACACTTAGTGGTTGGGTTTGGTGTCCATCACACCCTCACAGCTATCCAAGGAGGAGGGGGTGGGGTGTCCCCCTCAGGGGCCTCAAGGACAGGTGAGCCTGGAGGGGGACAGGTCCCTTGTCTCCTGCGGTGGCTGAAGGTGGGGTCCAGAGTCCAGGACCTGGTGCGCTGGGTATGGCAAACAAGGGGATTCTGGGGGGTCTTCCCTAGACTTGGAGGAACACAGGGGTCCGGCCCCTCCAGAGGGTGACCTCCCGTCACCCGCCCCCCCATGTCCTGGTTTCGCTGGCAGAGTACATGGTCCCTCCACGGCCCCGGATCCTGGGGTTTTCCCCGCGCTCCCCGTTCTGCTGCCCGGGACGTCGTCGTGGCTGGGCCCCTGGACACACCCGCACGCCCTCGGGATGGAGCAGAGGGTCAGACGTGCGGGGCTGAGGAGCCCCGACCTACCCCCCACACCCCCCCAAAGTCATCACCTGATGACCTCCGCTAAAGGCGGGGCAGTGCCCTTCTCTGGGCCATGGAGGCCCCCACCCAAGCCACCTAACCCGCCCAAGGCTGATATCAGGGTTCGTTTCCCCGAGGGCCACACGTAGGCACCGGCTCCTCCGCTGTGCGCTTGGTCTCCAGGACTGGCGAGCTGGGCCGGGAGCGACTCAGGTCAGCAGCCCCAGTGGGGAGGCTGCAGCCCTTCCCAGCCTGCCCAACCGCCCTGTTGCAGGAGTTAGGAGCAGGCTCTGGGTGTGAGTGGGCCTGTGAGTGGGTGTGTGCGCGTGTGAGCACATGTGTCGGTGTGTGCAGGTATGTGCTTGTGGGTGCACACGTGCAGAGCCCTAAACTCGGCCCAGTGTCCCCCTCCCCTCCCTGCCCCCTCCATCCTCCATAGTGATTGCCAGGCCTTCTCTGTTTTCTGGAGAGCCCTGTGGACACCCCCTGACAGTCCTTCCTTCACCTGCAGAGAGAACTTCCCTGCAGCGCGGACTCTCCTGCTCTCTGGATGGAGACTCCATCCTCCCTCCATCACATCTCTGACACAGCAGGAAACATCCCTTGTGTTTTTGTCACATTGTCCCCAGACCAGTCAGGGAGCGACACCAGTCCCCGGAGAGCAGATCGTCAGGGATGCTGAGCTCTTGTCCACCCACAGGCCCGTTTCCTCTTCCCTCATCACCCAACCCTGTGGAAACGGCTCATTCTACTCACATCCACTTCCCTGTTTCTGTCACCGTTTCCTCTCTTCACGGCCTTGAGGGATATGAGCACACATCTGACTCCTGTAGGGGTGTGGCCTTTATTGGGGGTTCCCTGAACCTAGGTGATTTTCTTAGGTTTCTGTGTGGAGGGGCCTGTTCTGGCGGCTCCCACAGCCCGTGGGTGGGAGGGCGAGCTGCAGAGAGACGTGTTTCCTCAGATGCGGAGCTGATGTCTTCAGTGGCTGTCACCCACAGGCAATGACATGACATGGGTTTTTTCATGCTGAGTAAAGACAGCAGCTTGGCCTTTCCTCTTCGTGGAGGCCATTCCTGCTATGGGCCTCCTCCCACTGTTTCTGCGGGAATCACCCTTGGGCTGAGCTGGTCCCTGCGAACTCTACGGGAGCTCTGGTGGATCTGGTTGGTGAACTCCAGCCTAGGTACCTCCAGCCGTAGGTAACACAGGCATGTCCTTCAAACCCTCCCAACCCCACCACCAATCCGCTCAGCGTCTCTGCAGCCTTCATGGATCCTTGGCTTTTGTTTCAGGTGTAAATCCTAAAGATGCAGTTTAGGATATTGGCTGGATATGGGAACCATTTCCCAAGTTTAGGCTGGGGCTTGGCATGGAGGAGGGGAAGGGGCTTGGGGGTGGGGGATCTGGGGTTCACAACATAGATTAAGCCAGTTGAAACCAATTCTGACCAGAAGAAACTGATCCATACTGCACTCATTTGGCTCAAATACATTCTCACTGGCTTGAACAGGTCCAGACTGGTTCTGACTGGATAAAACTGGTTCATACCTGTTTTGACTGGGTAAAAATTGGTTGTGACCCCATAAATCAGTTTAAACCTGTTTTAACTGGTTCAGTCTAGGTGAAGTGCCAGTTAAAACCAATTCTGACTGATTCTGAGCAGATGAAACTTTCAAGCCACACCACCTGACTGAGAGGTCATCATCACCCCCTTGACAGCATGGGCAGTCAGGAGTCCACATCCATTTGAAATGCTGTCAAACCAGTTTTGAGAAGATCAAACTAGTTCTGACCAGATATAGCTGACCCAATCTGATTTTAACCAGTTGAAAGTGGCTCAAGCCAGTTCTGATCAGCTTAAGTTGGTTTGGACAGCTTCCGACTAGATGAAAATGAACCATGTCCAAGTGGATCCAAAGTACTCTGACCAGCTCCAGCCATTTCATACCAGCTGGGACCCCAGGAGAGCCCTGAGGCTAGTGTCTCCGCAAGATGGCCACTATCCCCGATGCTGTTATTCTGCAGCCTGGAGCCTCATGAGGACTGCGGTGGACACAAGCCCACATGGGCTCGCAGCCCGGGGCACAGAGCTCAGCAACGTGGCTCTCCCAGTCTGGGGAGCTCTAGATCTGAGACAGGTAGGCAGTCTCGGGCCTAGGCAGCCAAGCTTTCACCTGGAAATCTTGCAGGAGATGCAGCTGTCATCTCCCCAGGGAGCTGGGAACCTGCCAGGGTTGACCCCCTTCTGGAGACCTGGTTCATGAGTATGGTCACTGGCGCTGGCCTCTGCTTGCTCTTCCCAGGACCATAATCTCAGGGCTCTTGCCTGTCAGTGGCTCCCTCTTTCCTTCCTTATTATCGGGGATGGAGGCCCTGACCTGGCTGAGCTCTCTCTTCTGGCCACCACAACCTCAACTATCAGGGGTCTGGCTGATGACGGGGTGATGCTGCATTGCAGGTGCTTATTATGTGTGGGCTCTGCAGGAGATAGTGTGGGAGTCACAGCCCTTCAGGGTGAGAGCTGATAGCAACAATGCAGGACAACAATCAAGTGGTGACCAGTGAGGCCGTGGTCAGCAGGCCGCAGCCCCTTCCCAGCGGAACCTGAGGTGAGGTGAGCACAGACCTGCAGGGTGATGAGGTTCCAGGGAGCGGACAGTGGTGCATTTTCACCTCATTCTTACTGTTTTTTTTGTTTGTTTGTTTGTTTTTGAGACTAGGTCTTGCTGTTTTTGCCCGTGGAACCGCAGGCTCTCATTGCCTGGAGTACCACAGACTCAAGCTATCCCTAGCCTCAGCTTCCCAGGTAGCTGGGATTACAGGCGTGCACTACCACGCCCAGCTATTTTTTTGGAACTAGGTCTTGCTACGGGCCCCAGGCGGGACTCGAACCGCGATCCCTAGCCCCGGCCACTTCATAGGCTGAAGCTTACAAGCACGAGCCACCATGCCCGGCCTTTACTGGTTTCTTTACTCAGAGCTCCGTGTGCAGCAGTGGTGAAACCTACCTGTGCCCATGGGTCTCCTTGGGGGCTCCCCTCACAGTGTGGGTGGTGAGCCTGTGGGCTACCGGATGAACTGGACCCCTTGGTTCCTACAGGTCTCCAAGAGAATCCCAAAGTCCAATGGTTCTCCATGCCCAGTCTTTCCTGCACTGGTTCTCCTTCTGGATCACCCTCCAAAACCTGCAGCCCTCAGGGAGAGACTTCCCTCCCCCCACTCTGGGCTCACACCTCCATATCAAAGTTCAGAGGGCACCCACTATCTGGGTTCCTAGGGACCAGCAGGAATTTATGGCAGCAGGAATTTACTCTGAGTCCTAGGGGAGCCTGAGATGTGTGACAAACACACTGAAGGTGGCAGCACCAACACCGCCTACTATGTCACTATAATTTTGAAATTCATGATGAAAAGGAAGCAAATATCTCTATTTTCTCCAACAACAGGGCACCCTAAGAATCCTGAGATCAATGTAGATAGCAATATGTTCAGGATGAGACCCCCCTGTAGGTTTATTTATTTATCTTAGTATATTAGGGTCTTCCCTGACTTGGGAAGTTGATACTTTTTATTTTTTTACTTTTTGGTTCATCTTAGTGTAGTGATTAGTTGATGAGAAGTGGCTTTTGTGTATGTTTCTCAGAGGTGAAAAATCATGGTAATAGGCAGTCTCAGATGTTAGGTAAGTTTTCCTGAGGTGAAATGTCTCTAAAAACGATATTATGAGAAAAACTTACTGGGTATTATTTCCTAAAGCAAAGTATCTTGGTATGCTTTTTGAGGTGAAAAATCCCATAAAAGAAAAACTGACAAGAAGTAATGTCTGGGTTGGTTTCTCGGAAATGAAAAGTCCGCATGAAAGACACTGTGAGGAGAAGGATCATTGAGTTGGTTCCTCTGAGTGCAAAAGAATCACAATTGACATTGTGAGGAAAAGAATCCCTGTAATCCAGAGTTTGAGGACATAGATCCTTTGGGTTGATTCTCTGAGAGAAACCTTTCCTTTGATCAGCAGTAGGGGAAGTATCCTTCAGGTAATTTTCCTTGGGGTCAAAATTTCCTTTAAATTCTTACAGAGGAGAAGTGTTCTGGGTATGGTTTTCTGAGGTGGAGAATCTGTATTAAAAGAAACTCCAAACAGATGGGGATTTTTTTGGTATGTTTACCTCAGGGGAACAGATTGTCTGAGATGGTAAGTCCCTATAAATTTATTCTAAAATGAGGAAAAGCGTCTTTTGGGAATAATTTTCTCAGGTGAAATATCCCTGTTAAATATATTCTGGGGGTAAGTATCTTTCGGGTATGTTTCTCTGAGGTTAAAAAAAAAGAGAGAAAAAAACCAATGACAGAAATCCCGTAGACAGCCCTATAATCGACTATCTGCATTGAACTATCCTTTGGTTATGTTTCTCTAACGTGAAAAACCCCTGTCAAAGATAAACTGACGAGAAGCATCTTCTAGGCTGAAATTGGATCAAAGTGGGGCAAAAGGCCTACAACCAACAATCTACATTTAAAATGTGGCTTCTGCCACCCAAGTTCCCTCAGGTTGGTACCACCAGCACATAGCAGTTGCCACTCAAACTGCAGTTCAAAAACAGGGTTTACTTACAAGGGAGTATTCACAGGGAAAACAGAAAGCCAGTTATCTGACCCCAGTCACCATTCTCAGTCCCAAAGGTCCCAAAGATACATGTCCATGATGGTGCCCCTTTCCCCTCCAAAGCTGAGGCAGGCAACCTGCAAAATTCAGGGTTTCTCTAGCATCTTCTCTTTGCTTTTTCTCTCTCCAGTGTCTGAGCTGCTCCGCTTCTCCAAGGCTTTTAAACTTCTTCCACAATAGCTGATCAGCTTTCCAAATCCCTGGCCATCTCCAGGCACCAGCTCACTTTGCCACCTTGCTGTGGTATCGCACTCTCGACATCAGCCACTCTTCCACCAGTCACCATGGCTCCTTCCCACCTTCAGCTCACTCTTCTAGGGGCATCTGGCTGGCCTGATTCCTTGGGCTGCTCTTTCCCAGTCTCCCATTCTCCTCTGTCTCCCCAAATGTCTGTCTCTTTCTAGTCTGGGCTGCTTTCCTTTTTAATCTTTTGTTTTTCTAATCAAAAGCCTCTAATCAAAATCACTCTCTAAGGTGGTACTTTTTCTCTTCCCCACCAGGTTTTGACAATAAAGTAAAAGCATGCTTCCTGTTTAGGCCTCTTTTACCTCTGTGTTTTTCTGACACAGGTAATGGCATCAGTGCCTGAAATGTAATACTGCCCATATTGGGGTCCCGGCCTTGAGGTCGGTATGTCAAAAGTAAAAGACCCCCGCAAGTGACAATTGGAGGAAAAGGGTCTTTTAGGATTAATTCTCTGAGGTGAAAACTCCCTATGAGAGACCATCTGAAGAGACATACCATTGTCTATGTACCTTGGAATCACAAGTTCCTTAGAAGAGCTACAGCGCAGAAGTGCTTTGGGTCCTTTTTCCTGAGGTGGAAAAGCAATTTAAAGCACATTCTGAGTGCGAGTATCGTTTGGGTAAGATTTCTTCAGATGAATCATATTCCATGTATGTTTTCTTGAGCAGAAGTATGGTCTGGGTATGATTCTTGGGGTCAAAATTTCCTTTGAAAGAGATTCAGAGTGCTGGAGTTTAGAAAAATAAGATGTTAAATGTAAAATGTTAAGGTCTGTAAATTAAAAAACTATGGCTCAAGGGTCTAAGACCATAAAAGCAGGAGTGAAAAAAAAGACATAACTATGCCCGGAATTGGGTTGCTGCCCTGACTGTTACTGGCCTGACCACAAAAGCATCATCAGATGTTTATCTAGTACCTGTGAAATTTAGCTGGTATGACCACAAAAGCATTAGATAAATATATAGTACTTGTGAAAATTTTATACCAAAATATCTATGTGAAAATTCCCCTCAGCCGCAAAAAGTTATAAAACCCTGCTCTCCTGGGCATGGCGGTCTTTCCCCCAAGATACTGCCGCTGTGTCGGGGTGTGTGGGGGATGGACTCCAAGTCGACTTGGAAAGAAAGGCTTTTTGCGCTTTTATCTCCTGTGGTCTTCGTCCTGTGTAAAGTTGAGAGGATCCTGTAACAAGAGCAGCACTGTTTTGAGTCTGTTTTCCTGAGATGATGTATCTTTTGGGTCTGTTTCTCAGAGGTGAAACATCCCTTGACAAGACGTTCTGAGGAGAAGCATCTTTTGGGCAGGTTTCCTGGAGTGAAAGATCCCTATAATCAGCAATCTGAGGAGACCAGCTTTACTGTATGTCTCTCTGAGGTCAAACGTTCCTATAGAAGACAGTCCCTAGGAAGTCTCTTTTGGCTCTCGTTCTCTGAGGTGGGACATCTGTGTAACAGACCTTCCGAGGACAAGTACCTTTCGGGTATGTTTGTCAGAGGTCAAATCCATTTAAAAGGCGTTCAGAGGAGAAGAGATTGGGTTTGACTTCCTGTCACGGAAAATGTATATTAGCACACGTGCTGAGCGGTAGTTACTTTTGGGTAAGTTTTCCTGAGCTGAGTTCTCTTTTGGGTGCTTTTTTCCTGAGGTGAAATATCCCTTAGGCACGAGCCTCTAAGGTTAAAACTGTATAAAAGACATGTAGAGGAAAAGTCGCATTTGGGTTGGTTTCCCTGGTGTGAAAAATGCCGTTGCACGGTATAGGAAGAGCTGAACTATCCCTCTGAGCGATATTCTGATGGAACACGTCTTTCCGGTCAGTTTCTCTGAGGTGAAAAATCTGTAGAAAAGATTCTCAGAGGAGAAATACCTTTTGGTTACATTTCTATGAGGTGGAAAATTCCTATAGTCGACAGTTTGAGGGGAATGATTTTTGGGCATGTATCTCTGAGGTGAAAAATCCCTATAAAAGACATTTTGACCAGAAGTTTGCTTTGGTCATGTTTCGCTGAGGTGAAAAGTCACCACAATGACATCCGGAGAAGTGTCTTCGGTGTAGATTATTCTGAGGTGAAGAAACCCTAAGAGACACTTGGAGGAGAAGTATCCTTTGGGTTGGTTTCTCTGAGGCAATAAATCCATGACGGGTCAGTACGAAGACAAGTACCGACTGGGTTGGTTTGTCCGAGGTGAACATTCCTGTAAAGAGACATTCTGAGGTGAAGCATATCTTGCGTCAGTTTCTCTGAGGTGTAAAGTTCCTATAAAAGACCTTTTTTATTTTTTGAGACCAGGTCTCGCTGTTTTTGCCTGTGGAACCGCAGGTTCACATTGCCTGTGGTACCACGGACTCAGCAATCCCCACCCTCAGCTTCCCAGATAGCTGGAATTAAAGGCATGGGCCACCACACCTGGCTATTTTTTGGGACTAGGTCTCGCTATGTTGCCCTAGGCGGGACTCGAACCGCGATCCTCAGACCCCGCCACGGCTCCATAGGCTGTTGCTTACAGGTATGCGCCAGTGTGCCTGGCTATAAAAGACATTCTGATGAGAATTATCCTTCGCATCAGTTTGTCTTAGGTTAAAAAATGCATCATCTGAAATCTGAGGAGAAATATCTTTAGGGTAGGTTTCCCTGAGGTGAAGAATCCCTCTAAAGCACACAGGAAAAGAAGTATTGGGGGGGTAAGTTCTCTGAGGTGAAGAATCCCTATAATCCAGAATTTGAGGAGCTAGATCCTTTGGGTGTGATTTTCTGAGATAAAACTTCTCTTTGATCAACAGCAGGAGAAGTTTCCTTCAGGTAATTTTCCTTGGGGGTCAACATCTCTTTAAAGCCATTCAAGAGAAGAGTTCTGGGTATGGATTCCTGAGGTGGAGAATCTGTATTAAAAGACATGAAGCCGAAAACCCTCTTGGATAAGATTTCCTCAAGTGGATGTTCTTTTTGGCCTGTTTCCCTGAGATAAACAGTGTTTTCAGGCATGATTCTCTGAGGCGATATATCCCGATAGAGTCATTCTGAAAAATAATCTCTCCAGTCGGTTTCTCTAAGGTGTGAAAACCTCGTAATTAACATTATGACGAAAAGCATCTTTTGGGGATAAGTCTCTCGGGTAAGAAATCCCTTATAAATATATTCTGAGGGGAAGTATCTTACAGTTATGTTTCTCTGAGGTAAAAAAAGTAAGAAAAAAGAATGATAACAAAAATCCCCAATCAAGCCTGGCATGGTGGTATGTGCCTGTAATCCCAGCTACATGGGGGGCTGAGGCTAGGAATCACTTTAGTCCACCGGTTCCTGACAACCCTGAACAACACAGCGAGCCCTAGTCTCTAAAATAAAAAAACCCCAATCAGCAGTGGATGTATCCTTTGGGTAATTCTCCGGGGGTCAAAATCTCCTTTAGATCATTCAGAGGAGAAGTGTTCAGGGTGTGGACTCATGGGGTGGAAAATCTAAATTGAAAGGCATTCCAAGCAGAAGTGTCTTTTGGGTAAGTTTTCCTCAAGTGAACATTGTTTTTGATCTGAGGTAAAGTATCTTTGGGCATGTTTCTCTGAGGTGAGAAGTCCCAATGAAGACCCTTCTGAGGACAAATATGCTTTTGGTTGGTTTTCCTGAGGTGAGAAGTCCACAAACGTCATCTTGAGAAGAACTAAACTCTGAGTCTGTGTAGAGAGCTAAGAAATTAGCCCCTATGACAAAGCCAGTCTGCTGCAAAACCATGAGGCCTTTTGCATTCAGTCAGGTTTGCTGTAACCTGATATGGCTCCTGCACTAGCCAAATGGTGGGCTGGGGATGGAGCAGGTATAGGGGCAGTTAGAAGAAGAGTAAGCCCCTGTCCATAGGAGACCATATATGGTTGCAAATTAGACCATTGGACAATTAGTATTTGTGGCAAGCATTGATTGGAGATGACCATCCTGGAATGTATGGAATGTCTATGTCCAATGTATATGAACTCGAGACAAAGCAGCAATAAACGAGACTTGATCAGAAACCTGTCTTGTCTCCATTTCTCGTGTCTCCTGTCCCATCCCCATTCCCACTCCTTCCTCCAGGTCTCCGTTGATGATCCCGCAGGTCGGGACAAGTCTGTTTCTCTGAGGTGAAAAATCTCTGTAAAGACAATGTGAGTAGCAGCATCTTTTGGGTATGTCTGTCTGAGATGAAAAGCTTCCAACACAGATCTTCTGAGGGAGAAGTACCTTTGGGTATGTTTCCCTGAAGTGAAAATTCCTTATAAAAGACATTCTGAAGAGAAGTAACTTTTGGATGGTTTCTCTGAGGTGAAACATCCAATAAAGGCGTTCTACACAGAAACTTATTTTGAATCGATTTTTTTTTTTTTGCTGACAAGTTCCTAAAAAGGACATTCTGAGGAGAAAATATCCCTTGTGTAGATTTTTGAAGTGAAAAAAAAATCCTATAAAAAGCATTGTGAGGAGAAGTTATCTTTGGGGGGGGGCAGTTTGAGTTGAATCATTCCTATAGTAGATATTACAAGAATTATCAATTGGGTTTCTTAGAGGTGAAAAATCCCTATAGAAGTAATATTTTTGGTTTGTTTGTTTGTCCTTTTTTAGAGACTAGGTCTCACTATGTTTTCCGGGATAGTCCTGAACCCGCGAACACAGGTGATCCCTAACCTCAGCCTCCCAAGCCTGGATTACAGGTGCACACCACCATGCCCAGCTAGAAGTCATTCTGTACAGAAGTATTTTCTTTGGTAGGTGTCGTCTATAGGTGAGAATTCCTCCAACTTCATACAACTCTCCACCCTCAGGGACCTGAGTGCCTGGGAGGTGAGGAAGCTCCAAAGGACTCAGCTCCTGGGTCCTTCTCCTGAGGCCAAAAACCTTCCAGTCTGATGCCAGTTTCCAGGCTCTCGGTCTCAATTAGTCTCTGCTCTCCTCTCCAAAATCGTATCTATAGGTGAGAAATCCTGTAAAAGATATTTTTTGAGACTAGGTGTCGCTATTTTTGCCCCTGGAACCGCAGGCTCATGTTGCCCAGGGTACCAAGAACTCAAGTCTCAGCTTCCCAGGTAGCTGGGATTACAGGCGAGTGCCACCACGCCCAGCTATTTTTTTTCTTTTGGAACCACGTCTCTCTACGTGCCCCCTGCGGGACTTGAACCATGATGCCTGGCCCCGGCCGTGGCTTCCTAGGCTGCCACTTACAGGTATATGTCACCATGCCCATCCTTTGGTATGTTTCTCTGATTAAATTATGCCTGTAATCAACAGTAGGAAGAAAAGTATCTTTTGGGTAATTTTCTTGGGTTCAAGAGTTTCTTTAAAAGCTATCCTGAAGTGAGGTGCAGTGGTGCACACCTGTAACCCAAGCGCTGGCAGCCTGGGGCCAGTTATCGCTTGAGTTCACAAGTTTGAGACTACCCCGGGCAACAAAGCAAGACCTGGTTCTCGAAAAAGCAGCTGGGTACCATGACGGGCAACTGTAATCACAGCTACCTGGGAGACTGAGGCTGGGGATCGCTTGAGTCCACGGTAGCCCGGACAACGTAGTGAGAGTTAGTCCTAAAAAAAAAAATAGCCAGGCGTGGTGGTGCACAACTGTAATCTCAGCTACCTGGGAGGCTGAGGCTAGGGATCACTTGCGTCCACAGGTTCAGGACGGCAATGGTGAGACCTAGTCTAAAAAAAAAACCTATTCTGAGAAGTGTTTTATGTATAATTTACAGAGGGGAAAAATTGATATTAAAGGAAACCTGAGCAGAGGTATCTTTGGGTGGTCTCCTCCTAGGTGAAAAATCCCTGTAAAATTCATTTCGAGGTCAAGTGTCTTCTGAGTATGTTTCTCTGAGGTGAAAAATTCCCTTCCGAGACTTTGTGAAAAGCATATTTTAGGTAATTTCCTCTGAGGTGAAAAAACCCATAGAAGACATTCTGAGAAGTATCTTATCAGCATGTTTCTCTGAGATGAAAAATCCAATTCAAGACCTTCTGAGAAGTAAAATTGGGGTATGTTTCTCTGAGATGGAAAATCCCTGTAAAGTCCATTTTGAGAAGTATTTTTCGGAGGTTCCTCTGAGATAAAAATTATGTATAAATGACAATCTGAGGGTCGGTATCTTTGGGATATGCTTCTCTGAGGTGAAAAATCCCTATAAAAGGCTTGTGGTGGAGAAGCCTCTTTCAGAGTCCTTACTCTGAGATGCACAGCCGCTATGAAAAGCATTATGAGAAGTAAATTTGGAGTATATTTTCCTGAGGTGAGGTGGGTAGGTTTCTCTGAGGTAAAATACCATGTAAAAGAATTTCTGAGGAAAATTACAATTTGGGCGGGTTTCTGTGAGGTGAAAAATCCTGGTAAAAGACATTCTAAACAGATACATTCTTTGGGTATGTTTCTCTGAGGTGGAAAGTCCTTATAAAGGACATTCTGAGGAGACATTTATTTGGTGAGTTGCCTGAAGTGATCAATCCCTAAAAGATAGTCAGAGGGGAAGTACTTTTTGGCAGGTTTCTGCTAGGTGGAAAATCCATATAAATGACAAACTGAGGAACAGCATCTTTTCTGTGTGTTTCCTCAGGGTTAGACATTCAGAGTTGAAGCAGCCTTTGCATAGTTACTCTGAGATGGAAAGTTTCTATTTAAAAAATCTTTTTGAGGAGAAGTATCTTTTGGGTATGTTTTCCTAAGGTCAAAAGTTCTGCTAAATGTCACTGACACATTATCCCTCTGTCACAGGAACTAAACGGTAATTGGGGTGATGTAACTGGCCACTTATGGCAGTAAGGACTTTTTTGTTTTCCTGGCTAATTTTCTTTGTTAATAAAACACTGTTGTTTAAATAGCATTTGACTGGCAACTGTCGGGAGCTGTATGTGCTCTCATTATTGGCCTGCCTTGATAAAGCTGCCGAACGTTTGCCTAATTGGAATACCACCTTCCGGCAGAGTAGGTTTGGCTGTGATGTGAGATGTTTTAGGTGAAACCCCTTTGTTGTTGATTGTTGGTGACTGTAAAAGTGTGGTCCAGCATAAACTGGGGGCCACAGAGGGGGAGGGGGAGGGGGAGGGGAAGAGGGAGGCTGTGAGCCATTTCTGTCAGGGTCTTCTTGACTCAGTCAATCCTTACTCTCCCCCTCGGAGAGAGTATTTATTCAATATTTCAATTATTTGTTCAATTATTTGTGGCTGTCTGTGGACAGGCAGCTGCTATATGAGGGTGGTAAGATTGCGAAAGAATCCGGGCGGCAGAAGCAGCATTTTAAAATGCTTTTTTCCTTTGGCTTGTTGGTCAGAGGCTTCTGGCTCATTTTGCACCCAATATCAAAATGATATCTTAGCAGCGGTATCTTTGAGTAGTCTCCTCCTAGGTGAAAAATCCCTGTAAAATTTATGTAAAGTATCTTTTGGGTATATTTCTGAGGTGAAAATTCCCGTTAAAAGACTTTCTGAAAAGAAGCATATTTTGAGTAATTTTTTCTGAGGTGAAAAACTCCAGAAAAAACATTCTGAGAGGAGGGGTAATTTTACTTTGCTGCAAAGGCAGGTGAGGAAGAGGAAATGTATCACATAGAGGGTGTGTAGAGGGAAATTGGAGTCTTTGGCTTTTAGGAGAAAAAGAAAAAACGATAAAAAGGAAAGGAGCAGAGACTGGAGGGCCAGACTTTTGGGGAGAGAGGCTTTTGGGGAGAAGAGACTTGAGAATGTCAGGTGGGTAAAGAGGAGTACAAGTGACCAAGCTGGGCAGAAGCCCCCTGGAAGATTGAGCTGGTGGTGGCAAGGAGCCATGGTAACCGGTAGAAAAGTGACTAGTGTGGAGAGTGTGGCACCGGAGCAAGGTGGCATAGTGAGTTGGTGCCTGGAGATGGCCAGGGATTTGGAAAGCTGATCTGCGCATCAGCAATTGTGGAAGAAATCTGAAGAGCCTTGGAGAAGCGGAGCAGCTCGGACACTGGAGAGAGAAGAAGCCAAGAGAAGATGCTGGAGAAAGCCTGGAATTTGCAGCATGCCTACATTTCATGTTTGGAGGGGCAAAGGGGCACCATCATGGTCATGTGTCTTTGGGACCTCTGGGACTGAATATGGTTATTGGGGTAAGATAACTGGCCACTTGTGGTTTTATGGACTTTTTCCCCCCTGTTTTCAATTCCCTTCTTAATAAACCCTGTTGTTAAACTGTATTTGTCTGGCAACTGCTTCACCGGGTGGTACAAACCTGAGGGCACCTGGGTGGCAGAAGCCTCATTTTAAGTGGCTTGTTGCCTGGAGTCTTCCACCCCATTTTGCACCTGATTTCAGTATCTTTGAAAAATCCCTATGAAAAGAATTATGAGACGTAAAGTCAGCTGTGTCTTGTCACCAAAAGAAATACTTTCATGAGTTAGTTTACATCCTTCCTGATATTTTCCAGCATTCTAAACTGTGAATGGCAAAAAGAATTCCCACTCACCAGGTCAAGAGACGTAAAATCCCATTGTCTCATAATCTTCCTCCCTGAGTAAGCAATACGACTTTCCTCATCATCATCTCCTTATTCTTCATTACAATCTATCACCTAACTATCAATCTATTTGTGAAATTAATCTCATTAAAATTAATACAGAAACTAAATTAGTGGATTAAAAACAACACCGATAGCAAGAAAAATTAACAATGACCATGCTATTATAACCATAGATAAAACAGTTTGGATTGAAAGCATGCTATATAGATTAGATTCGTTAACATCCCCATCTTTGTTCATAAGTAATGGAGAACCTACGGTGTAAACCACACTATTAAGTACTGCTATTATCAAAATTATTATGCACACAATTCAGGAAACTTCAGATTGCTGTTGACAACTCCATCAACAAAACTATTACTGTATTTTATAAAGACACAAAATAAGCACATCTATTGAAGCAAATCGCTGCAAGCAGTGAGTGTATCAGTTCATGGAAAACTGACAAGGTCCTGAATCATCTGTTATATGGTAATATACTCATAAGAACATTTCAACCTCTGTTCAACCATGGCAAATTAAAGTATGATCATCAGGTGAAGCATGATAAACTGAAGTCTGCTGAGGACAGTAACCTAAGAAATACAGCCAAGGGGTCTGGATGAA
>PVHY01020920.1:0-24761 GCA_004024945.1 Uropsilus gracilis
ATTATTAAATTGTTATTAAACAATTATTTAAAATGAGTCATTAAATAACTGGTTGCAGCAGTAGAGTCCAAAGAGCTTTTGGAAGTATAAACAGAAGCCTGGAGTTTGGGCCACCTGTCACCATCGAAGGCCAATAAAATAAAGAGAGGAAGTGAATCTTTAATCAGATAGCAACCTGGAAGACAGGTGTTAACACCCTAAAGAAGCCCTCCTTAACATCTCATTTACAACTGGCTTTTTTTTTTTTCTTTTTTTTTGAGACTAGGTCTTGCTATTTTTGCCCGTGGAACCGCAGACTCATGTTGCCCAGGGTAACACAGACTCAAGCAATCCCCAGCCTCAGCTTCCCAGGTAGCTGGGATTACAGGTGCGCACCACCACGCCCAGCTATTTTTTTGGGACTAGGTCTCACTACAGGACACAGGTGGGACTCGAACTGCGATCCCTAGCCCCGGCCACTTCATAGGCTGAAGCTTACAGGCACAAGCCACCGTGCCCGGCCCAGCTGGCTTTTTATAGTGAGTTGAACAAAGCCAGCTCAGCAGCAGGCCAGGCTTCATTGGTATCAGCAAGGTGGGGTGTCCAGCCCCCAGAACTTACCTCCCTCCTGGATACCTGGCTTCACACTCCTCGGGTGCTAAGGCTGGTCTTCGGATAGCACTGGCTTCTTCACTCCTCTAGAAGTGTCTTTGGGCTGACAATAAACTCAGAGTAGACGGGTCATAAACAACGTAAACAGGTCTGTGTGTGTGCAGATTCACTGCTCCACCTTGCATAGTGCCTTGCCTGATCACCTCCCCCTTCCCTAGAGCCCCTATCAGAAGGATGTCCTGAGGTTTTACTCAAGAGGCCATTTTTAGCACCAGACTGCCTTGCTGTCGCTCCCTCTTTCTCAGCTCTTCTCTCAGGCTAGCGTTGAGAAGCAGGATGCCTTGGGGCTAGCCAACCTCCACAGAGCCCTCAATGGCAGGGTAACTTCAGCAACATTTGCAAGGAACATAGCCTGAATCCCCAACAAGTAAAATTTAGTCATAGTTTATTGAAAGCAAGATACCATTCACATTACATACATTTCTTTTTTAAAAAGTGTTCCATTACATTCAAACTCTTAAAATGAAAACCCAAAAGTTGAAGCCCTGGCATGTACTAAATTTAAATATTCTTGTACATTAGTTTATTGGTGATCTTCAATTATAGGGCAATATGAATTTTGTATACTGCAAGTGGGACTTTATTTTATACAGTAATACAGTAAGATAACGGTGTAATTTTATTGATTGATTGATTGATTGATTGAGACTAGGTCTCGCTATTTTTGCCCGTGGAACCACAGGCTCACATTGCCCGGGGTACCGCAGACTCAAGCAACCCCCAGCCTCAGCTTCCCAGGTAGCTGGGATTACAGGCATACGCCACCACGCCCAACTAGTTTTTTGGGACTAGGTCTCGCCACGTGCCCCCCCTGGACTCGAACTGTGATCTCTGTTCCCAGCCATGGCTTCCTAGGCTGCCACCTACAGGCATGCGCCACCATGCCCAGCCTGGAAAAAGAGAACTTTAATTAAGTATCCTATCACACACAGTTCACACATAAACAAGCACACACACACAGAGACACAAACATAGTATCTCCAAGCTCAACATATTCATCGTCAAAACTAAGAGCTGGGAAATTTGAAATAAGACATTTTAAATCCAAAAACAATGTATCGAGTGGGTAAATGAACTTGAAATATGTGATTCTGTAGCTACCAGAGGAGGAATGAAAAGAGGTAGTTACACAAGGGTTATTATTATTCCATTCCTGTGCTACAAAGTTTTACATAACCAGGAAGGAAATCAACAGGTCCACAATAGTTTCTCAGAAACACTGGGGTCCATATGTGTGTCAGATTTATCCATTGGTGGAATTCTACAATGATTTCCTGTGCTGAGCCTGATGAAGCAATTAGCATCTATTCATCAGCAGGGCGCTGAGTGCGCTAATTACAGTTACTTTGATGTTGCCCTAAGACACTTTAGAAAAGTCACCAGTTGGCTGGGGCATACAGTTTGCTACCCACTCAGGTTCTGAGCAAGCATTGAGCCCATCCTCCCATTGTGACCATCTCCCAAGCCCCGCTGCTTTCTTGGATTGCCTTCCATGCCAGCAATCCTGCCTGCAGCAGGTCAACTCAGTGGTCTCTGGCAGATCCTGGGCAATGAGTTACTTGGAGACTGGGAGTCTGAGAGATAAGGGTCACTCGCTGGGATATGGCCAACCTGAGCTTCAGGATGAGGAAGGAGGGGGGTGGGCGCGATAGAGCCAAGTACAGATGCCAGGAGGGCCCCGCAGACAACATAAAGCCCTCGATTCTGCCGGCTGCCAGCTCGCTGTTTCTTTTTCTTTCTTTTCTTTTCTTTTTGGAGACTAGGTCTCACTTTGTTGCCCGGGTAACCGCAGGCTCACGTTGCCTTGGGTACCACGGGCTCAAGCCATCCCCAGCCTCTGCCTCCCAGATAGCTAGGATTACAGGCGCGCATCACCACGCCCAACTTTTTTTTTTTTTTTTTGAGACTAGGTCTCTCTATGTTTCCCCGGGCGGGTCTCGAACTCGTGGACTCAAGAGATTCCCAGTCTCGGCTTCGTTTCGTAAACTGCGATTAAAGGCATGCGCCACCGTGCCAGGTACGCTGTTTCCTTTGGAGACCCAAGAAGAGGCCGCGTTACACTGCTCACCATGAGGACGCTGGAGCCTTCACACCATACCAAGTCAGGCAACCCAAGATCCCCGGCGGGAACTAGCCCCGGCCACCCCTGCGCCTCGTTCTTCCCAGACAAACCAGGAACGCACCGGAGAAACCAAGGATGGGCATGTTTTTGTTGCCTTGCGTAGGGAGTGGAAAAGTATAAGGACTGATGACAAATCTTCCCTGCAAACGCAGCGGACTTGTCTGCGGAGGGGAGCGCAGGGAAGGGTCTCGGCCAAAATCTCTGGCTGCTGGTAGCCCAGGTACTCGAGCTTGGCTTGCACTGCCTCGGGGCGCGCGGCGGGGCTCGGGAGGGGAGGGCTAGGAAGGCTCCCTGCCCTGGGAAATCCTGGGGCTCCACCTGTTCGTCCCGAGACCCGGGTGTTGAAAGAGGCTGCAGGAGCAGCTCTTTGGAGGTCTTGCTTTCTCCTGGGGGTGGGGGGTGGGCTTCGGGTCTACCGAAGTTGGAACTGACGGCTCTGCACCCCGCCTGGAGGGGCTCTGGCCTCCAGGTGTATGCGGGTTTCATGAAAGGTCCGAGCGCAGAAGTCCGCAGACACCAGAAAACATTACCCCGTGGAAGTCTTGGAGGTCCCAAGAGAGCTCGCACAGGTCGGGAAAGGAAAGGGTCAGGTGGGCTGAGCGCCGGCGGTGTGCGTCTGGGGCCCTGGCGCCTGGTGTGTGAAATCCCGGAGCCCTGCTCCCACCGGACAGTGCTGCGTCGTCGCCGGCGTCCCGCACTAGAAACTCCTGGGACGCGCGGGTTTCCGTCCTCTTCTTGAGGATTTAGGATTTCTAACCGGCCAGGGGAAGTCGGGTGTGACATTAATCCTCAAATTATCCCATCAGAAAGGACGATATTTGAGTCGGGCACGATGGCGTGTGCCTGTAAGCGCCAGCCTGTGGAGCGCGGCTGGGGATGGGGATCGCGGTTCGAGACCCGCTCGGGGCGACGTAGCGAGACCTAGTTCCAAAAAAAATAGTAGGGTGTGGTGGCGCGTGCCTGTAATGCTAGCTGCTTGGGAAGCTGAGGCTGGGGACTGCTTGAGTCCGTGGTACCCCGGGCAACATGAGCCTGGGATTCCACAGGCAAAAACAGCGAGACCTCGTCTCAAAAAAAAAAAAAAAAAAAGAAAAAGAAAAAAGATACGATGATATTAACATAAAAACTAACCAGTTTGGGAATTCTCCATCGTCAACCTTTCTTCCAATAGATTATAGTAGGGATGGAAATAAAGATGAATGCACTTTGGAGGTCAGAAGATTGTTGATAATCAACGGAACAGAGACTGAAGGAAGACTTGATTGAAGTATCCAGAACTAAAGGGGTCATTCTACTGTTTATATTATCTGTTGTTTATTTTCCCCCTCACTTTTTAAAGTGTTTTTTTTTTTAATAATTGAGCGTGTACATATGTTTTAAAGTAGGTTGCAGTGGGACTGACAATGAGAATGTCTTATTAGTTATGGATTAGTTCTTATTCCAATTATGTGAAAGTTAATAAAATTAAGAAAGGACATAGAACAAACAAGGAAGCCCTTGTCAATTTTTCATAAAAATTCCAACCTAAAAATATCTAACACTGGAAGTAAAGAGTGGTGATTCCACACCTGGCAGAAGTCACTGCACTGGTGCAGAAAAGCATGTTTTCCTTCCTTCCTTCCTTCCTTCCTTCCTTCCTTCCTTCCTTCCTTCCTTCCTTCCTTCCTTCCTTCCTTCCTTCCTTCCTTCCGTCCTTCCTTCCTTTCCTTTCTCCCTCCCTTCCTCCCTCTCCCTCCCTCCCTCCCTCCCTCCTTCTCTCCCTTTCTTCCTCCCTTCCTCCCTCCCTCCTGCAGGTAGGTAGCCAGTTACAAAATTAACACCAAATTCAGTAGCTTTCTTTTCATTTTTATTAAAATTTTTTTTGTGGGAAGAAAACAAGTTACAGTTAGATATACACAGTACAGTACCATAATTACAAATTGTAAACCATGCATAATAATAATATATTATTATGTGTGATTTATAAGTTTTAAATACCACAGGAATGAAAAACATCAAATCCAGTGTACTGATTATTATTTCTGGAATGTATAACGGGGAATAGGATAGAAGAGATGTCCACAGAGAATGTCAACTATCTCTGTGATGGTTTTTTTTTTAATCTAATTTTTAAATTTTGCATATATATTTATATATATTATATTATTGTGTACCCCAGGTTTTTCCCATTTTCCTAACACTCATTAACCATCCTACTCTTTTGTTCCCTCTGCCTCCCTTGCCTTCTTCCCCCTCCTCTCTCCATCGTTCAGCCCCATCCTGCCTGCATTTCCACGGGCAAAAATAGCAAGACCCAGTCTCAAAAAAAGAAATAATAATAATAATAATAATTAGAAAAACTTGTTTGCAATTTTCTGTCCCGTTTTTTTCTCTCTGTGAAATCCTGCGATGGTATCCTAATAATCCTCAGAGTCACGGTTCTCTAAAGCAAATTAATTAAGCTAAGGCATGTGAGTCACTTAGCACAGTGCATCACATTCGTGACATTTACTAAAACAGCTTTTAGCCTTCTAATTTTTTTTTTTTTTTTTTTGAGACTAGGTCTCGCTATGTTGCCCGGGAAACTGCAGACTCACGTTGTCTGGGGTACCCGGACTCAAGCGATCACCAGGCTCAGCCTCCCAGGTAGCTGGGATTACAGGTGCGCGCCCCCATGCCCAGCTATTTTTTGAGACTAGGTCTTGCTATGTTGCCCCGGGGCAGGTCTTGAACCCGCAGACTCAAGTGATTCCTAATCTTGGCCTCCCTTCCTAGGCTGGGATTAAAAGCGCATGCCACTACGCCTGGCCCCTTCTAATTTTTTAATACTGTTTTAATCAAAAGTTGCTTAGGAACGGGGGAGGGGTAGGAGGGTAAGGCAACTATTTGTAAGGGTACAATGTCTAAGACAGCAAATAAGCAATAGCAATCTAAAGCACAATGGGATGGCCGGGCACGGTGGCTCGTGCTTATAAGCTTCAGCCTATGAAAGCAGCCGGGGCTAGGGATCGCGGTTCGAGTCCTGCCTGGGGCCCGTAGTGAGACCTAGTTCCAAAAAATAGCTGGGCTTGGTGGCACATGCCTGTCATCCCAGCTACCTGGGAAGCTGAGGCGGGGGATGGCTTGAGTCCCTGGTACCCCAGGCAACGAGACCCTGCGGTTCCACAGGCAAAAATAGCAAGACCTAGTCTCAAAAAAAAAAAAAAAAAAAAAAAAAAAAAAAAAAAAAAAAAAAAAAAAAAAAAAAAAAAAAAAAAAAAAGCACAATGGGATGAATATAGACAACAGCATTGTCCTATAATCATCAAACTTACTAAGACACTAGGTGTAATTATGCCAGCCATTAAAAGAAAAAAGTATCTAACATAATAAATAGGCTAATTATCATTACACTGACAATAATAAATTTATATTAATGTATCAATTTAACATGTTAAATTTTGCACTTAAATTTATACAATGTCACATGTTAAATCTATTCAACTAAAAAAATTTGGTTTTCACCCAGACTTGCTGACCCATTCTTCCACAAGCAACACTATGCAAAATTTGAAACTGCAATGGAAATTATTGATATACTGGATATATGCTACTTTTTGTTTGTTTGTTTTTTTTTTTTGAGACTAGGTCTGACTATTTTTGCCCGTGGAACCGCAGGGTCTCGTTGCCTGGGGTACCAGGGACTCAAGCCATCCCCCGACTCAGCTTCCCAGGTAGCTGGGATGACAGGCATGCGCCACCACGCCCAGCTATTTTTTGGAACTAGGTCTCACTACGGGCCCCAGGCGGGACTCGAACCGCGATCCCTTGCCTCCGCCGCTTCATAGGTTGAAGCTTACAGGCACGAGCCACTGTGCCTGGCTGGATATATACTACTTTAGCAGGAAGTTTGGCAGGCTTCCCTGACTTGATGTCTCCTTCTAGTAAATGTGCATCTGTCAACCTCCCTGCTCTGGCTGTAAATTCCCATTATAGTTACTACTCTATTTAGAACAGAATCAGCGGGGCACGGTGGCTCGTACATGTAAGCTTCAGCCTATGAAGCGGCCGGGGCCAGGGATCGCGGTTCGAGTCCCGCCTGGGGCCCGTAGGGAGACCTAGTTCCAAAAAAATAGCTGGGCGTGGTGGTGTGCGCCTGTCATCCCAGCTACCTGGGAAGCTGAGGCTGGGGATTGCTTGAGTCTGTGGTACCCTGGGCAACAAGAGCCTGCGGTTCCAGGGGCAAAAAATAGCAAGACCTAGTCTCAAAAAAAAAAAAAAGAACAGACTCAAGTTCACGGTTTTCCCCAATAGCAATATAAAACAAAATAAAATTTGTTTTCACCGCTTTAATAACTTCTGACCGGCAGAGTACAGTCCTGCATTAGTTTTCCTCGACAAATTACCACTAAGTGGGTAACTTAAAAAGATGGAAATACAACCTCCTTTAGCTCTATAGGTCGAAGCCGGAAACCAGACTTTCACAGGGAAGCTCGCCCCCTAGAGGCGCTAAGGAAAAAGTTCTTCCTTGTTTCCAGCGGTACAAAAGGGGGAAGCTGGTGGCCGCCAGCTTTCCTGGTTTGGCGGCGACATTACTATCATTTCTGCCTCCTGGGCCAACTGTATTATCTTCTGTCTGTGTCAAATGTTCTCTTCCCCACTCTAATATGGGGCACTTGATTTAGGGTTGACCCATACAATACAAGACAATCTCTTTCAAGATCCTCAATTTGATTGCATTTACAAAGACCTTTTTTATATAAGGTCAAAGTCACAGGTTTTGAGTATTAGGACATGGGCATAGCTTTAGGGAGCCCACCGCCCAATCCAGCACCAACTCTATGCCATTTCTTCGTGTTACAATTCCTTCTACGCATTTGCTTTGAAAAGAAAATAAATTATCAAATAATCTCAGGCAATAAAATATATTTTAAAGGTATTTATTTTTACAATACTCAAAATCCAGTCAGGTGACAGAAACCACCTCAGTTATTTTAACAGATAGACTTTAAAATGCTGAGCTGGAAACTAGGTAGGAAAGCCAACAGCGAGGTCCTGAAAGGGTAAGACGAGAAGCCTAAGGTGTCACGGAGATAGCAGTGGCAGGAAGTAGTTGGGAGCACAGGAAAAAGGTGGGATCTCTTAAACATTGAAGTTTAAAGAGAGGCTTTGCTGAGCTGACATGCAGACTAGGGAGCAAGGGGCAGTGGGGGGCTGGTGCTATTTTCCCTGAACACACAGGAGGAACTGTGGGACCCAAACCCATGTCTCTGAGGAAAGGGGGTGACTGAAGCTGGTGTTTTCTAGGGAGACCATATGAAGGTGGTTATGTATGAGTTAGGAAAAACAGCTAACTGGATTTATTTGCTGCTATGAAGAGACAAATTCCCTCACTAAAGATAAAAAAGCTGCTTCAAGGGGAACCAACAACAACAAAAAAATCCCAGGAAACAGTCAGGAAGCCCCGAAGCCTAGCTCTCTCCTCTGGCCTGCCAGTCTCCCATTGAATACATGCTAAGGGAAACCTACTCTGATTGCAAAAACCTACTCAGATTGCAAAGCAGAGTATGGTTTGTAGGGTCCCAGCTCCAGTATCACAATACAGAATACAGAAGAGTAGGCTTAGGGTTCAGGGAAAATTACCCTAATAACCAACACTCACCTTATCCCACAGAAGTAAACAAGCAACCCCTCCTTCTGCACGGGGCTTTTGAAGGCACTCACATAAAATAACCTCCCTGGTACCTCCACCTCCCTCTCCCTCTCTTGCCTCAAGCTGTAGTGGTGGAAAGAGGAACCCCAATGACATTTTCAGTCAGAGAACACAGATTCTATAAAGCCCAAGGAATCACTGGGTCCTGCCCATACTGAAGACAAGATGACAAAGTTTCATGAGTACTAGGAGACAGGACTCATTGGAGGCCATCTCAAAGGCTACCTGCCCTTGGCAAGATTCTGAGCTCAAGGGAGGGGGTAGGGGGTGGGAGGTAGGGAGGTGGGGTGGTGGTGAAAAGAGCACATTCCTGGAGCAATAGGAGTAGGCACTGAAGACTGGAGAATGGTTGCATATAGAGGGGTTCTCAGATTTGTTCTTTTTTTTTTTTAGACTAGTTCTCTCTGTTTTTGCCGGTGGAACCGCGGGCTCTCGTTGCCGGGGGTACCACAGACTGAAGCAATCTCCAGCCTCAGCTTCCCAGGTAGCTGGGATGACAGGCGCACACCACCACGCCCAATTATTTTTTGGAACTAGGTCTCGCTACGGGCCCCAGGTGGGACTAGAACTGCGATCCCTAGCCCCGGGCGCTTCATAGGCTGAAGCTTACAAGCACAAGCCACCGTGCCCGGCCCAAAACAAGTTTTGATCTGTTCGGTCTGCTGGTCTACACTCCATTTAAAATTTTTTTGGATAATGAGACCCCCCTAGAGTATGTCACCACACTACACCCACCACCAAGGCACCCAGAGTAATCCACCATGGTCCATTGGATCACCTCTGCACCCTACCATTACCCCTCCAATAGAACCAATTTTACAGTCAGATTTCTAGGGTTCATTTTTGGTTTGATTTTCTCTAACACTTTGTTTTATTTCTCTATATTACGCATATAAGAGATACCATCCATTATTTGTTTTTCTCTTGCTGACTTATGTTTAGCATAATTCCCTTCAGTTCCATCTATGTTGTCACAAGTGGCAGAGTTCATCTTTTTATAGTTAGACAGCTGAGCAGTATTTTATTGTGTATATCCTCCTAATCCACTCTTATTATGCACTTAGGCTGTTTCCATAGCATGTCTATTGCAGATAATGCTGAGCAAAGGCGTGCATATGGTCCTTCAAATATATGTTTCTGTATTGTGGGGTGGATACCTAGGAGTGGGATTGCTGGATTGTATGGCAGAAATCACCATGCTGTTTTCCATAAGGGTTGGACCAGGTCATACCCCCACCAACAGTATACACAAGTCTCCTTTTTCGAGTTAATTTATGCTTTAGAGGCCTTTACATCATTCCATCAGCTGTGACAATGGATTCCAGAGTATCTGTGAGATGTAGAGAGTGAGTGATGGCAAGAATAAGGGAGGCTTTGGGCACATTTTAAATACAACTGAGTTCATGCCACACTCCTTAAAGACTGTCTTGGTTTTAGGCTTTGGGGAGGATGTAAAAGGCACAGGACAGGTGAATCCAGGCAGAAAAATAAGGTGAAAGAAAAAACTGAACAGGTAAGGGAGGAACCTTGATCGGGAAGCAAAAATACCTGGGGAATTGAGAGGCAAAGCCAATTCCATGAGCCCCTCTGCACTAAAGACAGCTCCCTTCTCCCACCTGACAGTCACCCAGTTCATTTCCAAAGCAAGCAAACAAACAAGCAAACAACTTACAAGATACCAGTTTTCTAGTAGTTCTGCGCTGCCCTCCTTCCGGTGGCTTTCATTTTCCATCCTTGCAAGTGGGGGAATCACTCTGACTAGAACAAGCTGCACCTCAGATGAAGGAACACATCTCAGCTCACTCCCTCGGTACTGGGTGAGAGGATTCCTCCAGAGCAAGTAGGTTACTTGGAGTGGGTGGAGGGGAAAATCAAGGACTGTTTCAGCAGCTCCACAGATCAAGGCGTTTGATAACAGCCTAGAAGTTTTAGGCCCCTTGGACACGAGCAGGTAAAAGCTGTAAGTACTTTCTGTCAACTCACCACTAGAGGGCAGTAGCACGCGGGCTCCTGCTGACTGTGTTTCAAGTTCTTCGACCTTGTAGTGGTCAAAGGCCGCCGACTCCATCCGGAGAGGACTGAGCTATTTTGCGGTTTTAAATTCAGCCACCAGGGGGAGGTGCTGCTCCCCCCAAAAGTGGAAGTGAAAACTCATTTTGTTTTTGCGATTCCACCCCCACACCCTGCCACTTTACTGAGATACTGACACGTAATATTGTTTCAGTTTACGGTATACAACATGTTGATTTTATACACATATAATGCAAAATGCTTACCACCGTAGGTCAACTAACACCTCCCTCACCTCGCACAGTTCTTTCCTTTTTTCTTCTATGATGAAAACATGTACGATTACTCTCTGAGCAACTTTTAAGTCCACAATACAATATTACTAACTGCAATCACTATGTTATACCTTCCAACCCCAGAACTTTTTCATCTACTAACTGGACGTTTCTACTTTTGACTGGGGACTCTCCATTTCCACCAACCCTGGCCCTTGGCAACCATAATTCTATTTTCTATTTCCGAATTCATGTAAATGAGATCATATAGTATTTGTTCTTCTCTTTCTGACACATTTCACTTAGTATAATGCGCTTGAGGATCCATCGATTTGATCCCAAATGGTAGAATTTCTTTCTCGTGGCTGAAAAATATCCCATTATTTATATCATCTATGTATCTATCTATGTATCTATGTATCTATCTATGTATCTATGTATCTATCTGTCTATCTATCTGACAGTTTGTATACGAGAGTGCAGTTATCTCTGTGAGATCCTGATTTCATTTCCTTTAGATATATTCTCATAGGTAGGATTGATGGATTACATGATAGCCCTATTTAAAATTTTTTAAAGGAACCATTGTACTCTTTCCCATAGTCTATATACCAACGTGCATTTTCACCAGAGTGCACATCCTTACCAACACTTGTTATCTCTGGTTTTTCTAATGATAGCCATTAGACAAGAGGTCTATCTTATTGTGGTTTTGATTTGCATTTTCCTGATGATTAGTGATATAGAGTATCTTACCATGTATTTATTGAACATTTGTGTGTCTTCTTTAGAAAATGTATAATCACTTTTCTGCCAATATTTTATTGGATTTGGGTATGTTATTGTGCTGTATGATTGTTTGGGATATTAGTCCCTTATAAGACATGTGATTTATAAATATTTTCTCATATCCTGTAGATTACCTTTTCATTTTGCTGATGATTTCCTTTGCTGTGCAGAAGCTTTTTAGCTTGATGCAATCCAATTATTAATTTTTGCTCTTATTACTTGTGCTTTTGGTGTCATATTAAAAAAATCATTAACTAAATCAATATTAAGAAACTGTCACCTATGTTTTCTTATAGGAGTTTTCAGGTCTCAAGTTTTATATTTAAGTTTTAATACATTTTGAAGACAGAAACCAAATGGTTCCACTAATATATTTTTCCTATTACCTACAGGTAATAGAAAAAACAAGCAAAAGGCAGGAGAAAAAGTCCAAACAAGCTAACAACCAAACTAAAGAACACAACTGGGGGTAAGGGGGGATGAGGGGAGTGAGTGGATAGGAAGGGAAGGTGATGGGTGATCCCCAGGGAATACAAAGGTGTGAAGCATATATATAAACAAATTAATTAATTAAAAAATACATTTTGAGCTAAGTTTTGTGAGTGGTTTAAGATAGAGATTCAAATTTATTTTCAGTAGCTATCCTGTTTTCCTAACACCTTTTTAAAAAGAGATTATTCTTTTCCCATTTGAGTATTCTTGGCTCCCTTGTCAAATATTAGTTGATCATATAGGTTTGAACTTATTTCTGGGCTTCTGATGCTATTCTACTGGCCTATACTTTTTTTTTTTTTAAATGTCAGTCCAATACTGTTTGGATAATTGTATCTTTTTAAGTGTAGTTTCAAATAATAATGTGTGATGCCTCCAGTTTTGTTCTTTTTTCTTAGGGTTGCTTTGACTATTTGGGCCCTTGGTTCCATAAAAATTTTAGGATTCTTCTTTTTTTTTTTTTTTGAGAGTAGTTCTCACTATTTTTGCCCTTGGAACCGCAGGCTTATGTTGCCCAGGGTACCACAGACTCAAGCAATCCCCAGCCTCAGCCTCCCAGGTAGTTGGGGTTACTGGCTTGCGCCACCGTGCCCAGCTATTTTTTGGAACTAGGTCTTGCTACTGGCCCCAGGCAGGACTCGAACCCCGATCCCTAGCCCTGGCCGCTTCATAGGCTGAAGCTTACAGGCAGGAGCCACCTTGCCTGGCCCTAGGATTATTCTATTTCTGTGAAAAATGACATTGGAAACTTGATAGGGATCTATAGGTGGTTTTAATATGTAGTTTGACATTTTAACTATATTAATTCTTCCAATTCATGAATATGGAATCTTTTCATTTATTTGTGACTTCTTCAACTTCTGTCATCAAAATCCTTATAGCTTTCAGTGTACAGATTCTTTACCTACTTAATCAAAGTTGTTCCTATTTTATTGCTTTTGATACTATTAGAACTTTTTCTTTTTCAGAGAGTTCATTATTTGGTGTGTCTAAATATAACTGATTTGTCTGTACCCTGTAATTTTACTGAATTCATTGCTTATTTCTAACTTTTTCTGTGTGTGTGTGGAGTGTTTAGAGTTTCCTATATATAAGATCATACCATCTGCAAATGCGATTTTTAGTTCTTACTTATTTGAGTTTTATTTCTTTTTCTTGCCCAACTGTTCTCGCTAGGGTTTCTAGTACTATGTTGATAGGAGTGGTAAGAATGGGCATTTCACTTTTGCTCCAGACTTTATAAGAAAGCTTTCACCATTGAGTATGGGTTACAGTAGGCTTGTCATATATTGCCTTTATTAAATGGAGGTATGTTCCTTTTATATCCAATTTGTTAAGACTTACTATCATGGAAGGATATTGCATTTTGGTAAATGCTTTTGTTGCATTTGTTAAGATGACCAGATGATTTTTATCTTTCACTGTTAATGTGGCTGGTATCAATTTTATTTGTTTAAATATATGTTTAATAGTCCTTGCATCCCAGGTATAAATCCCACTTGACTATAGTTCATGAGTTTTTTAATGTACCGCTGTATTCAGTTTACCAGAATTTTGCTGACCACTTTTGCATCTATACTCACCAGTGATATTGGCCTATAGTTTCTCTCGCTTTGGTTTCAGGGTAATATTGATCAAGTGAATTCAAGTGTTTACTCTCAAGTTTTTAGAAGTGTTTGAGTTTTTCTCCTAAATGTTTGGTAGAACTCACCAGTGAAACCATCTGGTTGGAGAGAGCTGAGGAGATGGTTCCTGCCCTTGACGAAAGAAGTCTTCATTCCTGGCCTCTGAAAAAAGAATCAGCATTCAGCAGCAGACAACCTCCAAGGAAGAGAAGCCAAAGAACGTTGCAGACTGGGCCTCTGTTCCTGTCTCTGATATTGCCTGAGAAGAGCACCAAAGACCCTGGGTCTGGTGCCAGAGCTGTTAATATTTGGTGTCTCCTACACTACCTCTGGGTGACCAGCCAGTGCTGCCTAGCACTCCTGGTGACCACTCCTGACCATTGCTACTTTGACCACTTTGTTTTTTTTTTTTTTTGAGACTAGGTCTTGCTATTTTTGCCTGTGGAACCACAGGCTCTCATTGCCCGGGGTACCACAGACTCGAGCAATCCCCAGCCTCAGCTTCCCAGGTAGCTGGGATTACAGGCCTGTGCCACCATACCCAGCTATTTTTTTGGAACTAGGTCTCGCTACGGGCCCCAGGTGGGACTCGAACCGCGATCCCTAGCCCCTGCCGCTTCATAGGCTGAAGCTTACAAGCACGAGCCACCGTGCCCGGCCGCACTTTGACCACTTTGATAGATGACCAGCATTCTTCTGGTGGACACTATCTGGGTGAGATAACCAGTTCCCTTTGGCTATTGTTAGCTCTTTGTTTTCCCTGTTCGTAAAATAAACCCCATAGTATTGTTTTGGAGCTTGAGGTCTCTGGCAACTGCACATGGGTGAGAACCCACAGAAAATGACCTGTCCTCTATCGTGAACTGTCCTCTATCGGGCACCATCCTTCGATTGCTGTAGCGCTAAAGCACTTTTTATTCGTCCTTGTCCTCTCCCTCTTTTGTACCTGATTTCAGGAGCACCTTTTTTTTTTGAGACTAGGTCTTGCTATTTTTGCCCGAGGAACTGCAGGCTCATGTTGCCAGAGGTACCACAGACTCAAGCAATCCCCAGCCTCAGCTTCCCAGGTAGCTGGGATTACAGGCGCACAGCTATAGTTTTTTGGGACTAGGTTCGAGCGGGACTCGAACCAGTATCCCTGGCCCTGGCTGTGACTACCTAGGGTGTCACCTACAGGCATGGGTCACCATGCCCAGCTCTGGAAAACCTTTTCCCCCCAGTGGTTTTTAGCTTCCCTACAGCAGTTTTCGTTTAAAAGTTAATGGCGTCCAAAGTTGCCCTTTCCTGGTCCTTTGATTGGAGAGAGTGGCTTTTGTTGGACTTTCTTCTTATTTTTTTCCCCTATCCTTTCCTCTTTTCTTGTTTGTGCTCATTGATATTTCTGACTAGCTGGTTAGTTGGTTCCACTTTGGGATCTATATAAAGTCCAAAGGAAAAATCCAAGAAACATCACTGTGCTGTTGTTCTTCACTAGGAAACTTTCCTAGTCAGTTTGCTTTCTTCTGTGGAGTCTTCTTATGTTTGCTTTTATAATGTCCAGAGTTTTTAGTTGTACTTATTGGGAGAAATAGGAAAACTTATTCCATCTTTATTTTGCTTTTTAAAAACTCTATAAAAATGTTGGCCAGGCACGGTGGCTTGTGCTTGTAAGCTTCAGCCTAAGAAGCTAGGGATCGTGGTTCGAGTCCCGCCTGGGGCCCATAGCGAGACCTAGTTCCAAAAAAATAGCTGGGCGTGGTGGCGCGCGCCTGTAATCCCAGCTACCTGGGAAGCTGAGGCTGGGAATTGCTTGAGTCTGTGGTACCCCGGCAACGTGAGCCTGCGGTTGCACAGGCAAAAATAGCGAGACCTGGTCTTAAATAAATAAATAAATAAATAAATAAATAAATAAATAAATAAATAAATAAATAAATAAATAAAATAAAAAATAAAAACTCTATAAAAATGTTAACTTGATTTCTGAATGTTGGTAACCTATTAAACTTGCCACCCCAGATAACTGCCTCCCTCACCTTGCCCTGGTTCCAGTTCTGTTTGGAAAACAGCTCAGGAACTGAGATACTTGGAAAAAAAAAGGAAAAAGAAAAAAAAAAGGGGGGGGGGAGTTCATTCATAATAACAAGGCATAATAAAATCCAAATATATTAGCATGGCACGAAACCTGACAGACTGGAGCACTTCAGTATTACAAAGGAAATGAGGAAGATCCACCCAGAGACCAAGGCGGGCCCAGTGAGCTCCACGTTTGCAATAAAAATTTAAAAATAAAAGCAACAAGCAGTGCCTGGCTCTTAACATTGACAACATTCCGGAGTTTCTCCAACTTCCAGGAGTAGCCGTCTCCACATCTGGTGGCCACTGGATTGCGTATGGTTGTTGTGCCATGCGGAGAGCGGAGGTGAACCGGAACACTCAAGATCGGACCACAGCGCCGAGAAGAAATCCCGAGCCCGAGGTGAGCGAACGGATCATCAGGCAGTTTGAGGATCACTGGCCTCTTTAAATGGGGGGAGTGGGGTGGGCAGCGCAGAGCCGTAGTACTGCGTCACGTGTAAACAACGCGCGCCCATCCAGGTCTGAGCCCGGCGAAAACGTGCTGCCCGGCGAGCACGGGGGGGGGCGGGCACCCGGGAGGATGAGCCCAGGCGGCCGGAACGTGCTCGCGCCCGTGGCCGCCGCAACCCGCGACGCGGTCTCTCGGGTCTCGCCGCGAGGGCACGTGCGCCAGCCCGATCCGCGGAGAGGGAGCTCGCGACCGCTCGCGGGGACATGGAGGGCGAGGCGCCTTTCAGGGGTCGGGGGACATGCGGGGCGACTGACGCCCCGGCTAAGGGGAGCCAGAAAGGCCAGGCTTTGCGGGACGGAAAGGAGAGAGGGCGGATCACCCGCTAGGTAAGGCGGGCCGCCTCACGGCCGGAGGGGGGGGGGGCGAGTGGGCGGGGCGGGGCGGGGCTGGAGGCGCCGAGGAATAAAACCGCGCGGGAAGCGGCGGCGGGTTTATTCTGAGCTCGGGGGCGGCGGAGCTCGCGCGAGTAGACGAGCGCGGGTGGCGGGGAGGTGCGGAGGTGGGGGCGGGGCTGTCGGGCGCCCTTGCTCCCGCACGCCGGGCCGCGAACGGACCCCACCCCGGCCCCGTTCCGTTTCCTCCTCCCAGCGCGCGGCCTCGGTCTGGGCGAGCGCCGGGTCCCCTCCGTTGGCTCCTCCCCGCTCTGGCGGGGGGCGGGGCCCGCCTCCGCCGGCGCTCGCGGCGTCCGCGTCAGCCCGAGTCGACGCCGTGACGCAGCACGTCGACGTGAGTGACGCGCAGGCCCGGGCCGCTCCTCCTTCCGAGTGAGTGCCGGCCCGGTCGGGGCGGGGGAGAAGAGGGAGGGGGGCAGAGAGAGGCGACCCGGGAGTCGTTGTGGGCCGCGGGCCGGACCGGGTCCCAGGGCGGCGGGCGCCCGGGCCGGGCGGAAGGGCTCGGCGGGCCGTTAGAGGGCCGCCGCCACTGTCGGGTCCCGTTTCTGTCGGACTTGCGCGCCCGGCGCCGGGAGCCTCCGGCTTGGTGCCCTCCCGCTCCAGCTCGCGTCTCCCCACTCCAATTAGGTCAGGCTCGGACTGCCGCGGCCGCGGCTCCGGCCCCCAGCGCGTGTCGGCCACCCGGCTCGCCTTTCTTTCTTCCCCCGTCTTCTTCAGCTCTTGCCTCCCCCCCTCCCCCCTTCTTTTCACGTTGCTGGGGTTTGGGGTGTTTTGTTGTTTTCTGCTTTCGGGGTTTTGTTCCTCAGCACGAACTCATGGATGTCCATTATCATGCTCCTCTTTTGTAGAGCAACTCGACGGCCATGGAGGCCGAAGAGACGATGGAATGCCTTCAGGAGTTCCCTGAACATCATAAAATGATCCTGGACCGATTGAATGAACAGCGAGAGCAGGACCGGTTTACTGACATCACCCTGATTGTCGACGGTGGGTAGGGGTGCTGGGTGAATTGTGGCTTCAGTTCTTAGCTCCTCTGCCCCCCCCACCCCGCCTACCCCCCCCAAAAGTTGTTTCCCCAAAGACTCTGAGGACGGTGCGCCCCGGTACCCCTGGGCGCTTTGTCAAGGTCTGCTCACATTCACCATACTGCAGATGCAGGCTGCTTGGCTTGTCACCTTTTCAACAGTCATCACAGTTAACTTCTTGCAGCCTCTTAAAAGTTCTCTTTATATAATTGAGTAAAAGATGATGGCTCAGGGAGAGGGAGGCTGTCTCTAAATATTTGGTTAATAGCCTTTTCTGATGATCAGCTGCTTTGAGTAATCCTCTCACAAGAGTCTTTGGGAAGTGATTCTAGTTTCCCAGATGGTCTTGGAGGGAGAATGTAAGGGACTCCTTTTGCAGCACTGGTACTCCCATTAAGAGCCCCCAAATAAAATGGGGCCTTTACCAGTTTTGGGAAGTAGATACCCAGCTTTAGTATCTTTTTATTGAAAGTAGGTTTCTCAAGCTGTGTTTTCTTTTTGTTTGTTTTTAAGACCGCTATAGGTAATTTTCAAGTATTAGATATGTTTGAGTGCGTTCCACACATGGCATTCAGATCACTGCTTATTCTGTGATGGCATTTCCCCCTTTTCTTCCAAATGATGATGATGGTGTACCTTTTGGGTTGTGTTTATATTCACCAGTTTCAGTTGAATATGTTCCCTCTTTCACTCTTTAACAGGGGGCTCTTACCTCCTGAAGTTGTAAACTGGCTTTTATAAAACTGAACTTAGTAAAGTCTTTGAGGTAAAGATCTTGCCTGTATAATTTGTCAACTGCCAAGAACATTCTGAATTTAGTTTGTTAGTCTAGATAGTTTATGTATAGACTAGTGTATAGTCTATATATGTAGTTTAGTCTTTAGTTTTATAATAATCTGCCTTAATGTGTATAATTTTCTAATCTGTCTTACAGCATTACATTTGGTTTTTATGAATACATATTTTATTTTCTCTTGTCTAGGACACCATTTTAAGGCCCACAAAGCTGTCTTGGCTGCTTGCAGTAAGTTTTTCTACACGTTCTTCCAGGAGTTTACTCAGGAACCTTTTGTGGAGATAGAAGGTGAATGTTTGTTTTAAATGCAATATTTAGCTAATATAATTGATGAAGTTTTAGATAATTTACCAAGATACCTTGGGATATAGGCAGCAATGGTTTTTATTAGGTGACTGGATAAACTGTTCTTGACACCTGAGAATTAACTTTGAGTAAAGTAGTCGGTAAAGTGATCTGTCAGGAAAAACTCAAGTTAGAGGGTAGATGTTGGTCTCATAAAGGAATTTTTTTTTTCCTGGCTAAAGTCAGTTGTCACTGTCCTTTAAAAATATTAAAAGTGAATTCTTGTCTTTATTTAGTGTGGTTATGTTTCATACTGGTGGGGATGCTGCAGGTTATAGTAGTAACTCTGTAGCAAGAGTACAGATGATACTTCAGTGTCTGGTGGGTTGTATGATAAAGAAAAGGTTGAAAAGAACTTATACAAAGGAAGTTTTTGTGACCACAGAGGGCGTGGGGTAGAAAGGATCATCCACTAAATAATTGCCTTAAAATAGGAAGTGATTTTTTTTTTTTTATTTCCTTGACTTTTGCTGTAATGATAACCTGTCAGGTGCCAGGTATTGTACTATGTAGTTTATGTGCATTTTCTGAGGTTTGTAGCAATACTTAGAAAGGGTGTTATTTCTGATCTACATGCTACAGAAAATTACTTGCCTAAGGTTGCCCACCTAGCAAGGGATTCACTGTATGTTGTTAAATATGTTGCTTTTGTCTTCTATGATGCCTTTCTCCAACACCAAAATCCAAAACTATGGGAGATAAATCTGCTTACCCTCATAAATGGTGTTTTAGCTTTTAGGGTTTTTTTTTTTTTTTTTTTTTAATTTAAAAAAATTTATAAATTGCACACCTTTGTAATCCCAGGGAGCCTTCAAAGGGTTCATGAGTTTTGGTTTCATCTCTTTCACTGTGTATGTAGTCTTTGTTGTGAATGGGTTGCCTAGAAACACTATTCCCTTGAAAAATTTGGTACCTAGGGGAGTAAAGAAAGTGTGTTATGATAACCTTTTATTTTTGTGCATTCCAGTTTTTCTAGCATTCTAGCTCATATAGCCAAAGATAATCTTTTATCATCTGTTATAGATAAATCACAGGCATAAATGGAATCTGCAACATTTTATAGAGTGAGAATCTAGCTACCTAGATGATATTTCTCTTATAAGGCAAAATTTCATCCATTTACTTACCTGCATTACTGGGATCCAGTAATAGATTTTTCTCAATCTGATTGCTTCTATTTATATTTCATATTTCTCATACATTTGTGTTCTGTCCAGAATTTTATTTGAAATTAGTAGATAAGATAGGGTGGAATGTGTTTTCTCCATATTAGCTGGAACTCCAGTCTTAGTATAATGTAGTGATGGTTCTTGTCAGCTGCACATTAGAAATGTAGGGGGACTTTTGCAGGTACATCAGTTAAATCAGTCTTTTGAGGAATAGCTTCCAAGCATCTATTTTTTAAAAGTTCTCTAAGCCCTTTACGCAAGATGTGACTGGAGGATCACTGATGTTGGGTCATCACCTGGGAGCTTGTTGGAACTGTAGACTCTCAGGTCTACCCCAGACTTGAATTAAAGATTAATCCCCAGGTGATACCTATAGACGATAAAGTTTGAGCAACACTACCCTAGGTTGATTCTAAAATGTAACTAATGTTGAGAAATACTGCTCTACAGGGCAAATGAAAGCACATGACATGTATAAAATATATTTAAATTCTAACCTGTGAGTATAAACTGATTAGATAAAAGTTGAACTTGCCTTCTGCCTATGTTCTTGGTCCCTTTGACTGGAACCATGGGTTTCCCCTTTGGCTTCAAATTAAAATTACCCCCAAAGTCATTTGCATTCCAGCTCAACTGTGATTAGATTCACACCACATGAAATCTCTTTATCAGGCATTCATTCTCTTGTTTGCAATAGGCAGCCTTCTAATGTGAGCCTCAAATTTTTAAATCCTTTTCACTGTTGTACCTGAAATCACAGATGTTTAGGTACCTAAACTAATAGCAACTCTACCATCAAAGTCAAAAATTATAGCCCCCAAGAACAAAGACAAAAAACATCCTAGCACATGTTCAGATATTTTTGAATAGTTTTCCTTCAGTTGAGGAAATTCCCTTAGAATATAGTATATGTGCTGCGGAAGCGAGCACAAGGGAATTCCCTTAGAATAGAGAAATTCCAGCCGGGCATGGTGGTGCATGCCTGTAGGTGGCAGCCTAGGAAGCTATGCTGGGACCAGGGATCACGATTCGAGTCCTGCCAGGGGCACATAGTGAGACCCCGTCCCCAGAAAATAACTGGGTGTGGTGGCGTGTGCCTGAAATCCAGCTACCTGGAAAGCTGAGGCTGGAAATTGCTTGAGTCTGTGGTACCCCGGGCAACATGAGCCTGCGGTTCCACAGGCAAGAATAGCCAGACCTAGTCTCCAAAAAAAAAAAAAACCCAGGGAAATTCCAGATTGCTGCCCATTTTGTTGCATTTTAAGCAGACAGTGAAGACTCAGGGTAGAAATATTTATATTAACATGTTCCTAAGGTACTCATGCTGTTTAGGAAAATTGCATTCTTCTGCATACCTTTATTATCAAAGGGTAAAGGATTAGGAAAATGCACTGAGATTTGAAAGTTACCAAATGAGTCCTGATAGAGGATCATTTTTTAATTTACTCATTATGGATATTATTTCCTTACATGGTTGTATACTACATAGTTTCCCTACCACCACATAACTGGTGAACTGTCAATGACTGATTCCATGTGCTCATCCCTCTCCTGACTTGGCCTTTCCTCCCCTCCCTGCTGTGTGCTTTGGATCTGTTATCAGCTTGCTAGTTTTAACTTTTTTCTTGGCCCTTTGTTTGGTTTCTCTGTATCCCACATATAAATGAGACCTTCTGATATTTATCTTTCTCTTTCTACTTTTGGCTAGCAAAATACTTTCCAGCTTCATCCATATTGAGTTTATCTTTTTTGATTGCTGAATACTGATAAAACATTTTTGCAACTATCTTCTACCACCATGTCACTTACTTGGGCAGGTGTTAACCTGTGTGGTTTGTTAGCCAATAAGTCAGGTCATTTTATACAAAGGGCCTGGAATATGAAGTGCCTGGAATTCTTAAAAAGTTTCCTATCTCAGTTTTGATTGTGGAGATTAGAGAGCCATGCTTTCATTAAGTTTTCAGTGATTCTGATTAACCAAAATTGAGAATCTTTACAGTCTTTGAAATTCTTGCTGGCTAGATGTATTTGTTTCTGATTATCTAAAGATAATGCAGTACATGTCTTACATCATACTCTTAGTGGGGGTTAGGACAGCATCCTAAAACCAAATGATATTTCAGGAAAAGGATAAGGACTATAAAGAATCTCAGCTCAGTTCAAATTTTGCTGCTTGATTTACGGGGAAACTTCTTATTTAAATTTGATACTAAGAATAAGAGAGGAGGGCATATGATGGGTGAAATCACAGCTGTTCCAATTCCTTTTGCAAGAGTGCTCTGCCTTCATCCTAGTTTTTAAAAAGTCTATCGTAGACTTTGGAGTAAGGCCATTTGGGTTTGATCTGAGTTTTATCACTTAATAATTATGTTGACTTTGGCCAGTACTTCTGTACCTCAATTTCCTCATCTGTAAAATGGTAATTATACTAGTGCTTAATGGATTCTATGAAAATAGAATTAATACTTACAAGTGTTTAGTCATGCTGTGTATGTGATTGAAAATCAAAATCTTATTCCAGCTGGGTGTGGTGGCGCATGCCTGTTGTCCAAGTGCTGGGAGACAAGAGGCTTGAGGATGCTTGAGTTTGTGGGTTGGAGACTACCCCTGGCAACGTAGTGAGACCTGGTCTAGAAAAAGCAGCTGGGCGCCGTGGTGGGTGCCTGTAATCCCAGCTACCTGGGAGGCTGAGGCTGGGAATCACTTGAGTCTGCAACATAGTGAGACCTAGTCTCAAAAAAAAAAAAAACTTGTTCCACTGCAAAAAACATCTACACATTCATTTTAGGAAGCACTTTCATTGTAATCTTAAACTTTTGGTTAGAACTCCTTAAAGAACCAGTAAAATATGGTTGTCTTTCATGTAACTCTCAGGCAGTAAAGAATAACATGGTCAGAAGACAACCGGAAGGGAAAAAAAGATTTAGGGACTCAAACTTTCAGTGAATCCAGTTATTCTTTGTTTGCTTATTTGGTAGCATGTAACTTGACCACATTTTGTTTGTGATCTTTTTCAATATTCAGATTTCTTTTAGACTTTTTGAAGATGAATCTACTGAGCTCAGAGGTTGTATCTGTCCAAAATCACACAGGTCCTGGAGACCTGGCTCTAAAACTTGGACGTTCTGACTCCCTGAATAATAGCCTTTCTTTATACAAATTAGAGGATGGTTGCTTTCCCTACAGTATACTTAACTGTCATTGCCAAGGCCACACTCCAGTGTTTAAAGTGCATAGGAAGAACATAAAAATATTTTTGTGCTTTGTATTTGTTTGCAGTTTAGATGAAGTATTTCTTAGCATAGAACTGTTACAAGTAGTTTTCTCTTTGTCCTGTTAGTTTTTTGTAACCTTGTATTAGCAGGCTGAAACAATACTTTATAACTGCTCCCAGGGGCACATAGCAATAGAGTATCATTTTGGGTCAATATTTAAACACAGAACTTTTTTTTTTTTTTTTGAGACTAGGTCTTGCTATTTTTGCCTGTGGAACCGCAGGCTCTCGTTGCCCAGGGTACTGCAGACTCAAGCAATCTCCAGCCTCAGCTTCCCAGGTAGCTGGGATTACAGGTGCGCACCACCACACCCAGCTGTTTTTTGGAACTAGGTCTCGCTATGGGCCCCAGGACTCGAACCGCGATCCCTAGCCCTGGCTGCTTCATAGACTGAAGCTTACAGGCACGGGCCTCCGTGCCTGGCTAAACACAGAACTTGTAAAGATTAAAGTTGGAATCATAGAATCTTAATTTTGAAAGTGACTATAGCATGTAGTTCTACTTTGTGTGCCTGAATTACTAGAAGTATTTTTTTTTGTTTTTTTTGAGACTAGGTCTCGCTCTTTTTTGCCCATGGAACTGCAGGCTCATGTTGCCTGGCGTACCATGGACTCAAGCAGTCCCCAGCCTCAGCTTCCCAGGTAGCTGGGATTACAGGCGCGCACCACCACGCCCAGCTATTTTTTGGGACTAGGTCTCGCTGTGTTGCCCCGAGTGGGACTCGAACCACCATCCCTGGCCCCAGCCACTTCATAGGCTGAAGCTTACAGGCACGGGCCACCTTGCCCCGCTTACTAGAAGCATTGTATTGATACTCTGAGGTGACAGTGCAGATAGAGTCATTTCCCTTTTATAGCTTGTATTCAAGAGATGTCCATTAATTGTAATTAATAGAGTGGGTATCTTGGGGAGAAGTATTCTCGAAGTTTTCGCTTAAGACTATGCCATTAGATTTGGACCTTCAAGAATGATAGGATTTATACAGTCAGATAGTACTTAAGTTAGGGAGAATAAGTGTAAATGAAGACAAGGAAGCTCTTAGAAAGTGAAAGGTTGACATGAACATTAGTATATAGTATGGACTTAATAAACCTTAAAATTTGGAAGGGAAAATAGTGATAAATAGAGAAAATAATGTAAAGGACCTTGAAGTAAAGGCAGAGTGGTACTACATTTGCTAAACAATGGAAAGTTATTGAAGATTTTGGAGTTTAGTTGACACAAAATTCCCTGGCAAGAGACAAGTGTATCTCATGTGATAATTAGCCAACTTTTGGCTAATTTGTTTGTTTGTTTGTTTGTTTATTTTGAGACTAGGTCTCGCTATTTTTGCCTGTGGAACTGCAGGCTCTCGTTGCCCGGGGTACCACGGACTCAAGCCATCCCCAGCCTCAGCTTCCCAGGTAGCTGGGATTACAGGCACACGCCACCACGCCCAGCTATTTTTTTGGAACTAGGTCTCGCTACGAGCCCCAGGCGGGACTCGAACCGCGATCCCTAGCCCCGGCCGCTTCATAGGCTGAAGCTTACAAGCACGAGCCACCGTGCCAGATCGGAA
>PVHY01020921.1:0-24772 GCA_004024945.1 Uropsilus gracilis
TCCTGTCCTGGGCTGTCTGTCACCAAGGCCTGTGGCTCTCTCTGGAAGGGCCCTATCTCCACCCTGATGTGCTCTCTCTCTCTGCCTCTACCTTTCACTGACCCTTTGATTCTTTTCTCTCTCTGTCACGCTTGCTGCCTGTCTCTAGATCTCCCCATCGCTGCCGTTCATGTTTCTCTCTCTCTCTCTCTCTCCCCCCCCTCTCCACATACACACACTTTGAGCCTCTGTCTCTCTCCCCACTTCCTTAACCCCACACCTCTCTGGGGCCCCCCTCCCTGACATCACGCACACATGCACACACACACACACCCTTGTTCACTTGCAAGCCGTGCTTTGGGAGCATCTATTTTAGAACCTGACACTATTGCCAGATAGGGTAAGGGCTGGGTAACTGATACAAAGAGACCAAGAATGGGGGCCATGGCATTCTGGGATGTGGGAAGAGGACAGTGACTAGACAAACAGAAGGACACCAGGAAAATATCCCTTGGTCATCTGTTTTTTTCCCTAGCCCAGACCCCACCCCTCCTGCCTGGGCTGGAGGTAGGTGCAGAATCTATTCAACCTGTGGAGGCAGAACTAGAGGAGGGCTCCGTGGAGGAGGTGGCACCCCCCATGCCCCAAGGCAATGGCCCTGGGGCTCCCCAGGGCCAGGACAGCACTGACCTCGATGTCCCCACAGAAGCTGTGACACGTGAGTCCTAGGGGATGGGGTGGAAACATATAAGATTACACTAGGGAATTCAGTCCAGATGGGATGGCAGAAAGGCAGTGGGTGCCCATGGGAGCCTAGCACGGGGCCAGGACAGGGCATGGGCAGGGGAAGGGCATGTGGCATGTCCATGTCCTTCCTGTCTGGAATGCCTGCATGTCCAAGGTGGTCAGAATGAATGAGAGTGGACACTCTCCAGGCAAATGGGTCAGGACAGCTAAGCATGGGGCTCTATGAAGAACGGTACTGAAGACTTCAGAGTGGAGCTGGGGCCAGGGAGGTAGAGCCTGAGACAAGCCCATTCTTTGGGGTATCTAGAGGAAAAAATAAAGTGGAGGTGGGGTAGAGAAATGCTCAGTTGTTCTGGGCAGAAAGAAGCAAAATGCAGCTCTACTCCCAGGTTTGCCTCAAGGTCTCCAAGGAGATCCTGGAGGAGAGAATTCTTCACCTTCACCATCAAGAACAGGCAGCCAGAATCCTCTTGTAATGACTAATAAGATCCACAAAATCTATCAACACATGTGCACTTCCCAATTTTCTTTCCCTCCAAATCAGAGTGTCATAAGGCAACAGGATAGCAATTGCTAAGCTCATTTCACAGACAAGTAAACTGAGGCACAGAGAACAGCTGACTGGAACATGAGCTGGGAACTAGGTCTCCTGACCCACTCATGCCTGACTGCCCAGCTGGCATGACCGAGCAGGGAACCGCCTTCAGCCAGGGCATCTGGGGCTAAGTTGGACTCCCTGGAAGTCAGTTGCTAAACCCTGTTAGCACACTGCCCTCAGCCTCCTCCAGGCACACCCACCAGCAGACTTGAGAGAAGGAGGTCAGTGCCCTGGCCACGAGGAGGGGCCCTGATGGGAGCTGGACAGTCGCTCCTTGTGTCTGTGGGCCCAGAGTGTTTACTCTGTGACTCAGTCCCCACGGCCACCCCATGGCTGTGGCCACAGGCGAGCTCTGTGTCTGCCCACAAGTCACAGGGCCCTTGGATCACCGTGCACTCCCATTCTCTGTCAGGGCGCCCCTGTTTAGGCAGCAGGGCAAGGGACACCGAAGCTGGCCAAGGACTCGGCCGCCCAGTTACCCGCTGTGGGGCCAAGAGGTGAGGGCAGGATGATTCAGGCCTGGCCACTTCCCATGGCCTTACTCCTGTTTACCCAGATGCAGGCATCAGCCACACCTCAGGAGCACAGATTCCTGGCATGGAGCCATCCAGGTCCCTGGATCCACCCTCCCCTGACTCCTCACCTGCCCTAGAGCCTTTCTTCCCATCTCCATCCCCAACTCCTCCCCGCTTCCTAGCTATGGAATCTCTGACAAAGTTTAATCTCAGGACCACAATGTTTCCATCTGTGAAATGTGACCAATAAAGCCACTTCTGTTGTGTTGCCCATAAGCCCTGAGCACTGTGTCAGGTAAGCAGAACAGCTCAAAACATGTAAGCCACTAATTATAAGAGCAGTGATTGCTCTGATAGCAGTGGTTTATTCCCAGCTGCCTCAGCTGCCAACTTCCATCACCTACTTGCCCCTCTGTTCTCTAAACCCCATCTTTTAGCCCCCAGGTTAGTCCCACCTCTGCCACTCTCTGGCTGTGTGTCGTCGGACAAGTTACTGGAGCTCTCTGGAGCTCAATTTCCTCATGTGTGAAAGGATGCTACTGCCCTACAAAGAAACCTAGAGGATTCCATGAGAAAATAATTTGTATCAGGTGCTGAGAACAGGAGCTGGCCTGGGAACAGGTGTTTCCATGTCGGGACCACCATTAGGAGAGGATTGAGGCTCCTCAGCTGAGGGATGTGCTGAGGCCACCTTCTTTTCTCTCAGCTGCCAGCCACCCCTCCCCCACCCCCTAGTTATCTCCCCCTGCCTCCATTCAAAAAAAGATGGTCGGTATGGAGGAACTGGGAGTCCAGAACCCATGGTTGAGAGATTGATGAGCCCCTATTTACAGAGATCCTCAGGCCAGAGGGTTGGGTCCCTGAGCAGCTGAGGTGTCCCCAGAGCTCAATGACCCCTTTCTGGTCCCCTCCCCCAAACACACCTGCTCTCATCTCTTGAAAACAGAACTGAGCTGTCCAGGTGAGCAAACCTGAGGAAGGAGAAGGAAGGAGCTGGATTTTGGGGGGGGCACCTTCAGGGCCAAATTCCTGGTACCCCACTGATAAAGCTCAGCCTTGGATGAGGAGTTGGGGTTCCCAGCCTTTGGGACCTCTGCTGTCCTCCCTTTCCCTCCTCTCCCTCCTCACCCAGACCCCAAAGGCCCCTCACCATACTCTTCCTGCCTGTGGTCCTACAGAGAACAGCAGGGGGGAGGGAGATGAGGCAGGAGTAGGAGGTAGAGGGGCTGCGGTGAGGAACCCCTGAATTCCAAGACCAGGGTTTTCATCTCCAAACAGATGTTTCCAATAAATCACCCAGTGCATGAAGGGCAAAAACAGCTGGGGGCTTGGCAGAAGCTGAAATGAAAATTAACTGCTTCACTGCTGTCACCCCTACTCCCACCCTAGGCTGACCATCCCCACCTTCCCCCCGCCCCTCACCAGCAACACAGCTGCCTAAATCCCCAGCTTCCAAAAACAGGAGACTGGGTTCCAAGTTGCTCTGAGGGTGGGGTCCGGGGCTCTGAGCTCCACTCCTTGCCTTGCCCTCTGTCTTTTCTGAATCTTAGAGTCAGGAACCAGACCCACCTCTGCCACTAGTTCATGGTATGCCTCTGAGCAAGTCAGTTCTGTTCTCTGGCCTCAGTTTCCCCATCTGCAGAATATACATCTAGTACAAGCACCCGTGGAACATCCGGGAAGCTCAATAGGCAGGATTCAAGCTCTGGGAAGCTGTGTGGCCCCACCCTTTCTCCATCTCCCTTTCTGATCTCTCTAGGCCAGCCTCAGGGGAACCCCTTGGGCTGCACCCCACTACTGGCGAACGGCTCTGGCCACTCCTCAGACCTAGGCAGTGGCAAACGGGCAGGGAACGGTGCCGTGGGGGGGCCCAAGGCTCACCGGAAGTTGCAGACACACCCATCCCTTGCCAGCCAGGGCAGCAAGAAGAGCAAGAGCAGCACCAAGTCAGCTGCCTCCCAGATTCCTCTGCAGGCGCAGGAAGGTAAGCCCCAGGAGGAGGGCTGTGGGGACCCGGAGTGGCATCCACCTGGCTGCTTATTAGATATGCAGAGTGGAGATGCCAGGCCACTGGATCTGAATTTCTGGGTGGGACTCAGGAGCCTGAGTTTTAATAGGCACTCTCAAATCAGGGAACTTGCAAGGTGCACGTATTAGGTAAAGTGAGGCATGTCTGTGTTCTCAAGGCAAGGCCCTTCCCGTCCCTGCCTCCCTGGAGTTGCTGTCATAAGGAATGGCACCATCTGGACAGATCCTGCTGGACAGCCACCCCATTTCTGCACACAGACATTTCTTCAAGGAGTGGACCATCTGTTTAGTGAGAGCATAAGAGCACTTAGCAGCTAAAATGATGCACCATCAGATGCTTCTTTGGGGCTGGCCAGGGGCTGGGAGGTACAGTGGGAGACCAGAGAACCCGGATGCTCCACCACTGTTCCTGTCACACAAGATCCGCTGTGGGGCCACCTGGTAGCCAGCTCCCCCATCCCAGTCCAGCCTGGGCTAGCAGCCACCCATAGCTTAGTGATACTTGACCTTCACGCCAGGATTTTTAAGCAATTTCTGTCCGTGCTGGACTCTGGCCTGGTTGTTTGCAAATAGGATTCAGTGCACCCAGTTGCACAGGATATGTTGATGAGCCTCCATATCCATCGAGCAGCTTCTGCCCAACAGTCTTGTTCACTCCTTTGAATGCACTGGGCATCTGCTTAACACCAGGTTCTGGCTATGTGCTGGGGACCCAGCCTATGACCTCGTGAAACTCTCATTCCAAAGACAAACAGATCACCCCCACAATGTGGAGAATACAGTGATGTGCTAAAGCCTTTCAGGGGCTTATACAGACTCAGGGGGACACCCACCTCAACCCAGAAAGAGGAGGAGGGGAGCTGCCTGGGAAGGCTCTGGGTATAGTGAAGCATGTGTGCATTCTCAAGGCCAGCCTTAAAGGAAAAATAGGCACAGCTAGCAAGGGGGAGCATCTAGATGGAGGGAGCAGTGGCTAGTGAAGCTAGACTATGGTGGTCAAGGTGAGGAGTGCGGGGAGGTGAGCCTCCAAGCAAGCAAGGGCTGGGAAAGGGGGACCTTGCAAACCAATCAGAGACTGAAGCTTTACCTGAAGGGCAATAGGGAACATTGAAGGGTTTTTAACAAGGTGAACACCTTGTCAGATTTGGATTTAAGGAGAACTACCCTTCTACCCAGTTTGTAGGCAGTTTATCAGGGTTCCAGCTAGACAGGAACCCTGTCTAGGAATGGGGCGGGAAGTCGGGGCCCCTGAGCATATGAGACTCCCGAAGGACTAGAGGCTTGTGCCCGGTCCACTGGGCCAGGGGAACCGATGCTGTCCCTCATGGTCTGGCCTCTCTCAGGCAGCACGTCGAGAGCTTAGTGTAGTCTAAAGTCAACTTCCCAGTCCCACCACTCATCAGCCGGATGCCCACAGGCGAGCTCATGCCTGTGTTAAGTTCACTTAACATTTGTATCCTCGGCACCTTCAAAGTACCAGGCACCATTCTAGGGAACCATGATATGTCAGTGACCAAAAGAGACAGCGACACCTGCCCTCAGGGAAGCTTGCACTTCAGCAGGAGGACAGCTGTGTATTGCCTCTGAAGATGACAAGCAAAACAGGCCAAGCAGGACAAAGGGAAGGGGGTGCTGGGGTGGGACAGGCAGGTGGCAGTATTGAGGTGCTTGTGGAAGCCTCGCTGGGAGGAATATTCAGGCAAGAAAAGGAGAGAGAGTGAGACTTATCTTGGGCAAGAGTGCGGAGGGCAGAGCCCTGGACCAGGACTAGCCAGGGGCCAGCGTGACCACAGCGGGGTGATGTGGGAGCACATCTGGTTGGGGACCAGAACCTGAGTGGGGTCACCATGGAGGCCATCAGAGTTCTGAGTCTAGGAAGGATGGAATCTTTTTTTTTTTTTCTTTTTTTTTTTGAGACTAGGTCTCGCTACTTTTGCCCGTGGAACCGCAGACTTTCATTGCCCGGGGTACCACAGACTCAAGCAATCCCCAGCCTCAGCTTCCCAGGTAGCTGGGATTACAGCCGCGTGCCACCACGCCCAGCTATTTTTTTGGAACTAGGTCTCGCTACGGACCCCAGGCAGGACTCTAACCGCGATCCCTAGCCCTGGCCGCTTCATAGGCTGAAGCTCACAGGCATGAGCCACCGTGCCCGGCCTTAGGAAGGATGGAATCTGGTGGGAATTTTTCACAGGTTCCTCTGGCCAGGATATGGGCAACCTTCTCTGTGGGCAATTGATGCAGTGTGGTCAAAGGCAGGGAGGCCAGGGAGCAGTTGCAGTTGCAGTTGCAGGTGAGACAGACTGACAGGCCATTTTGAGGTGACCTCTCTGTGCCTCAGCTTCTTCCTCTGGAGACAGGGCTGATAGTAGCTGACAGGCTGCAAGTTTAAATTGAGTTTCATTCATGCCCAACACTCAAAAGCGTGCCTGGCATATGTCATCTTGTGTGTGTTTCTTAGATAAATGACTGCGGGGGGGGGGTGTTAGGAGCAGTGTCTCAGGGTCCAGACTGCCTGGGCTCAGCAGGCCACTTTCCGAAAGGTATGTCTAACATTCCGTGCCTGGGTATCACCACCTGGAAAGTGAGGCTCCGCACAGCCCCCTCCCCTACTTCAAGCAGCTGCATCAGGGCAGCCTGAGCTTCATGACCAAGGGAGGGTGTGCCCAGCACTCCCCCCCACACACACACACCACCTGGGCTGAAGTCCACTGGCCTCACCGTCTCTCTGCCTGCAGACTGCTGCGTCCACTGCATCCTGTCCTGCCTGTTCTGCGAGTTCCTGACGCTGTGCAACATTGTCCTGGACTGTGCCACGTGCGGCTCCTGCAGCTCCGAGGACTCATGCCTCTGCTGCTGCTGCTGCGGCTCGGGCGAGTGCGCAGACTGCGACCTGCCCTGCGACCTGGACTGCGGCATCCTGGATGCCTGCTGCGAGTCAGCCGACTGCCTGGAGATCTGCATGGAGTGCTGTGGGCTCTGCTTCTCCTCCTGACCCGCGGGCCCTGCTGGGCTGGCATGCAAAGCTGTGCCACCTCCCCTGTCTTCTCCCAACCCACCCCACTGCCTTCTCTGAACCCCAGCCCCTGAGAAAGGGACACTCTGGGGCCACCTCAGCTGCAGGAGCTGGGCCCCCAGCAGACAGCCTGTCGTCCTCGCTGGTGAGCAGGGCACTCAGCACCTGCTTGCCCGGCTGCCCCGGGCTGCAGAACACTGTGAACGTGGGGGCCGGGGGAGGATGTGGGGAGGTAGGATGCAGGGCTGTGCTCTTCTCTACCTCTCACTGCTCCTGGGCCTGCCTTCCCAACATCCCCCGGCTTAGAGGACAGCAAAATGTGAAGGGACACCCACCCCGCCCTTGGCCAGCCCCGCCACCACCTCCCTTCCCTGGCTCTTGTGGGGACCTGACCACGCAGTGACTCCAGAAGGCAATTGGGCAAGGACCTGGGGCAAGCGGGAGAGGAACAGTATAGAAAAGACTGGAAGGGGGTGGGAGGGACAGAGGGAGGGTCTGTTCTATGTGTTGCTGTAAATAAAGATATTTGTCCATCTCAGATTTCCTCAGGACTCATGAGTCAAGTCCTCAGACCACGACTCAAAAGAACACGCTCTCCACAAGCCCCTGCAAAGCGCCTGGGAGGCTAAGGACGCCCAACCTCTGACCTCTGCCTCCCTTGCCTCAGAATGCCACCTGCCCTTCAGGTTCCCCTCCCTTGTTCATGTCCCGCTTAGGGACTGACAGGAGGCAGGGTGCTGACTCCTCACCACCCTTGCCTTCTTCCTGCCAAAGGAAAGGAAAAGCCCAGAGAGAAAAGAGTTAACCCTTGGCATAGAATTAATTAACAACAGCTGTGTTCAGGTTTTGATTAATTAATCTGCTGACTCCCAAGTTCTCCAAGCCCCTCCTTCCCATGATGGCTTCAAAGCACAGGGTGCCACCTAGGTGAGGGCAGAGCAGTGCAAGAGGGGGTAGCCTTGGACTCATCACCGCCAGACTGGAGGTGAGCATGGCCTGAGTGGAGGACCCAGCCTGACCATGGTCTTCTCCAACCATCAGCAGACCTGGCGCCTCATGTGCAGGAGAGGAGGTACCCACCTCCTCATGTGTAGAAGAGGTACCCACCTCCTCTACTGCAAGGTAGAGTAAGTGTTGACAGTAGGGAGGGCTGGCTGGCTGGAGCCCCTCCCCAACCCCTCCTGGACCTGGGGAAGCCAAGAGGGGCCCAGAGTGCGAGCATATCTGGTGACTCGACTTGGACTATTCTGAGGAGAAGACGCGGTTGGAGAAAGTCTGGATGAGCAGAGACATCATGGAGCGGGGGACATCACTCCCAGAAACAGAGGCTGCGGTGAACAGAGGTAACAGTCTCAGGAAAGGGGCCAGATGAAAGCTGAGCTGTCTGGTCTTGGGGGGCGTGGCGGTTGCAGCTGGGGAGGCACGAGAGGTGGTGAACAGTCCTCATAGGAGCACACACACATGTGCACAGGTCTCATGGAGGCCCTCTGACCTCTGAGGCCACCTAAAGAACTCAGGACACACACCTGGCCAGGGTCACACAGTCAAGATCAAAGCCAGAGAAAAAGTCTCATCTGGTGTTCATTTACTTCAATCGTGTCCCTAGTTAGGACATGCCCAAAGCATCAAAGACTCAAGTTTGTGGGGCATCTACAAATATTTTCCTTTCACGGAAATGTGGCACTCCTTTACACGTCGTCCTGCAGCGCTTTTGTTGCTTGACCACTCATCTTGAGATCTCTGTTATCCAGACAGTGAGGAGCAGCCTGGAGCCAGCTCTCTGGCATGAGTGATAATGCCTTCCAGTGACTCTCCCGTTGCAACAAAGTGGCCTGAGCATAGCCTTTTGCAGGAAGGAGCTATAGCTGTGGAATGTTCCTGAAGCGGAATTGCTGGACCACAGGGTATCTGCACTTAGGCCCACCTCCCCCCCTCATAGAACCATGCGAGTGTCCACATCCCCAATGGTGTGCCCCATGGTCCTGGGGAGGACAGACAATGTGGGACTTAGCTCCCTTCCAGCCAGGCCCAAGCTCAGGTCTCCCCCCAGGCTGGGGTCTGAGAGGCTTAGGAAGGCTGGGAAGACAGGGTGGGGGTGGTCCTGATCAACTCAAGTCCTGGTCCAGGTAGACAGGAAGGCCACTTCTCTGGCCCTCTCCCCTCTGTGGGGGCCACGAGGTGGACGGAGGCTGTGGCAGGAAGCGGCACCCCTGCAATCCAAATAGTGACTTCCTGCCGCGTCTCCAGGCGGGTTTTCTTCTGGACAGTGGCTGAAACCCGAGAGGCTGAGCTGGGTGGGGGCAGGACCTGAGGATTTAGCCACCCTCCCCCAACAGCATACACACACTCTCACACTCACACAGACTCCCCATTCAGTCACATACTCACATTCCACAGTCATACACACACGCTACACACACTTCGCATTTCAGAGCCTGCAACCTCTGCCAGCCCGGCTGGCCTGGCTGCACTGCAGAACAGGGTCTGCTCGTCCCTGCCTCCCCGCCTCCCCACACCTCCCATCTTGCCCAGAGGGCCCTTGGCGCATTATCTTAGATGCCCCCTCACCCAACCATGCCCAGGCACCCCTCCAGGACACCTCCCCCACCCCCTAGGGTCATTCTCTGTGGCCTCCCAATCTCAGCTCTCCTCCAGCTCAGTGCCAGCCATGGCTCTGCTGTGGTGGAGAGAGAGAGGCACCCTGCTCTCATTGTCTTTGTATGATGAGACTGGAGTCCTATGCTTGCCACGGGGTCCAGGGCAACAACCCAAGGTTACAAACTGGTTTTTGTTCATTTGTGGAGCAGGTGGGCTCACTTTCGCTGGAGAGAGCTCACCTTCATCCCCTGGGCTGTCTAAGTCATCACAACTCTTGCTGGAAGAGAAGGGTCAAGGGTCCCCTGGGTGATCCTGTGTGCCAGACCCAAGAGATATTGCCCCTAACCAAGCAAGCGGCTGCATTTGGACTGGCACATGGGGGGAGGGGTGATCAGCCAGCCTCTCTGCCTCCATCCGTAGCCCCACTCTTCCAGTATCATCTCCCACTCTTCCAGCACCTTGCATTGGCATTCCCTGATCTTGAGCTAGGGGGAACTGAGCTGCAGGCTCTGCCACCCTGGGGCAGGGGCAGCACAGCTCTGAGTAGTCAGGTCCTAAGGACCTAGGACTCGGGGTACTGTAGATGCAGATGCCCCCCACAGCTGAGTGGGGTGAAAATGTGGTTGCTCCCAGGGCTGGCCCTGAGGAGGGTTTGGAGAGGAGGGACATGGATGCACATCGGGACAGCAGAGGGACAGAGAGCACAGATCTGGCCCCTCTACCCTCCACGTTAGGGCCCTTTCCACATGCTGACTTTCCCAAGATGGCAAGGAGGCATGGCATGGGGTGGCCCCTGCCGCCACAGCCCTCCCAGTACCCTGCAAACCCCTCCCCCTCCTCTCCCTCCTGTGACTCTCACCTGCTTTCACTACCTCTCTCCACCCCTGAAGCAGCCACGATACCCACCATTCTTGCCATCTCTAGACCCACCTCTTTCTGGCTTAGCCCCATGCCCTTCTACTGCAGATGGGAAGGGCGGCAGGCAGGTGGAGGGGGGTGTGCTTGCTCTGGGTCTACCTGCCATTTCCCCATGAGGACTGAGGCTCACCCCAGGCCAGTCATGGTGCCTGTGGCTTGCCACCTCAGAGCCATGTGGGATCAAGGAGCCCTGGAACAAAGCAGGGAGAAGCTTGGCAGATTCAAACAATAGAAGTCACTGCAGGGTCAGATTACCATGAATGGGTCCGGAGGAGGTCCCCAGTCTCAGGAAACCCCAAGTTGGCAAATGCAGGTGAGGCAAGAGAGAGTACTCTACAGAAAGAACTGCTCGGAGCAGGGTGGGCTGCAGTAGCAGAGGGCGGGTGGGCTAGTGTCCTTCTGTTTCAAGGGCTGTGTTGGGGAAGAGGCATACAGATGGGGTCCCTGCCCCAGTATTGACTGGTGGCAGGGAGGACACAGAGTGGCAGGTTATTACAGGTGGCCCCTGTGATTCCTGCTAACTCAGGTCTTCCATGGCTCAACACTGCAGATAGCATGACTGTGTGATAAGAGAAGCAGATTAGAGGCAGACAGAGATGAGGAGGGTTGAAGGAAAAGAGGCAAAGAGATGTGGAGGAAGATGGGACAGTGTGGAGAGAGCAGCCACAAGGCCCCAGGGAGATGGAGAGCGAAGCAAGCAGGCAGGCTGTGAGCACCCGTCCTCGCCTCCTCTCAAGGTCGCCTGCCATGGGCTGTGGGGGCAGTGGCACCCCTCAGTCCTGATGCCTCTGCCTGGAGTCTCACAGCCTGGGCAGCATGCATTAATTACGGACCTGGCTAATGGCTCGGAAGATTGGCCAGTTCCAGGGACGCTGCTGAATAGAGACCTCGGTGAGATTTATTCCTAATTATCTCATTTGTCTCCCCCCATTACTCTTTATGGCTGGGATTTATAGGGCCATTAGTGGGGCCCAGCCAGGCCAAGATGAGTGTGAGCCTTGAGATGCCTCATAATAATAATAATAACAACACTTACCCAGGACAGATTAATGGGGGATTTGCCTTCTTCCCCCACCCCCTGTCCTTGGGACCCCAGATACCCACACTCCACATGCCTCACTCCCTCCAGGACCCCTGCTCCTCAGCTCCAGGATCTGAGCCACCTGTGGAGTTCGGGTGTGTCCTGTGTTCCCAAGCTTGTCTCACCACGTTGGGACCTTTGAGTAGCAGTGGAGGCATGTTGATTCCAAGGTAGCCTCTGGAACAACACGTGTATCAGTAATTGATGTGTCATCTGCTGGCATCAGGAAGACCAAATAGCGGCGGCTTCATCTCCATGGACAATGTTGTCTCCTCAACAAGAAGTGCAAAGGAAGGTGACCCTGAGCTGACTGGGAAACAAAAATGCCATCAAGGAGACTGTCATACTCATGCGGTCCATTTTCCCCTCCTGGCCACAAAGTGGCTACCTCAGCACAGGGCATCAACCTTACATAAGTAACCCATACAAAACAAAAACGGTGGTTGGGAGAGCATCCTTCTACCCCTGTGCCTTTCATCAAAGGGGGAGAAACATTTTCCAGAAACTCCTAGCAGTCTTCTACTTACATCTCGGCCCAGACTGGTCATTTGGGATCTTAGATTGATTGTCCCCAGACGCAGGCCCTCAGCGAGGATTCAAGCACAAGCAAGTTTGCTTAGGAGAAATAGCATGTGGGAGGAGGAAGTGAGACTGGGAGTCAAGACAATCAAGTGTTATCAGATTGGTTACTACTGTGGGGTCAGAAGCTATATCCCAGAGGTCACGTGCCTCCCAGGGAGCTGAGATATTTGTACCCCAAACCCACAGTCACCAGCGGAGAGCCAGTCCCAGGAATTGTTGATTTTCTGGCACTCACGGCCTGACTGGACTGTGGAAGGAAGTCCTCAGGCAGAGAGGATGATGCTGACAGGCAGGGGTTGCTTAGAGGTTCCTCACTCAGGCCAGGGAAAAGTGGACCCACTGCTGCCAGGAGAATGATGGGTTTGCCATGACTGGTGGTCAGACCAAGCCTGGCTCACTGTGGGTAAAGAGAAGGGGGCTAACTGCAGGGGAGACCACCCTCAGCCTGTCCCCACCTCTCCAGGGAGCACTCTGGAGCTGCCGGCACAGGCCAACACAAGGCTGAGTCATTTCCACTTCACTGTCAGGAGAATATGGGGAAGGTCCCACAGAGGGGAGGCAAGTTCCGGTAAGGGTGGCAAGACCTAAGTGTGGAGTGATCATGTCTGCCTTCTCTACCTGCTTAGCTGATAGGGAAAGCAAGAGATGGCCCTTCCAAACTCTTGCCGTGGCCACTGTCCCTGAAAGCTGCAGCTCCCTCTCTCACTCATCTTTGATACCACCACACTCTCCTGGTGGGAAGTCCGGATTTTTCCATGTCAGCTTCCTCACTGTGCTGTCACTAAAAGACACCTCATGAGGGTGTCCAGAGCTAGGAGCCCTGGTGCTCTGCCACGGGGAGCAGAAATTGGTGCAGCTCCCTTAGCAGAATCTACTGAAGTGGATATATGCTTACCATGTGACCAGCAGTGCCTCCTGGGCATATAGGAAGCAGGTACATGTGCTCCAGACACAGACAGGGCCCACAGCAACGCTGGTGATAACAGCCCCCAGCCAGAACCCACTGTGCACGAGTGGTAGAATGGGTAAACAAATTGTGGAACACCATGGAATTCTCCACAGCAATGAGAACGAACAATCTGTAACCACTCATCGCATCTGGACGAATCTCACAAACCCAGAGTGGAGTGAAAGAAGCTAGGCACGCAAGAAGCACACTGCATGATTCTTTTTACATAACTTAGAAGAACAGGCGAAACCAATTCACAGTTTGGAAGTCAGTTACTGTTACCCATTACTCTAAGGGGCAGGACTGGGAGTGGGGCATGCAGGAGTTCCAAAAGGCTGGTAAACTTCTGTTTCTTAATCTGGGTGCTGGTCCGATGAATGCCTTCATGCAAAAACTGATCAAGTTACACTGTTGGGATATGTACAATTTTTGTGTAAATGCTGTACTTAAAAAAAAGAATTATATGTTATCCAGCAGTTCCCTGGAATGGGGGACATGTGGGAGGGGGGTCAGACATAGGTATGTTGCCAAAAGCATGGGTTAGAATGTTCTCAGTAACTCTATTCGTGATAGCTGTAAAATGGAAAGCCAGGTGTCATTGATGGAGAATGGATAAACAAACAAGATGGATAAACAAATTGACTCACACATGAGAATGGGAAAGCAGCAAAGGGTTATCCGGCACCAGCACCTTCTTTTATAAAAGAAGGCAGAGGACAGTGACTTGGCTAAGACCCAGGTCTGCTCAGTGCTCAACACAGAACCCAGCTCTCAAGCCCTGGCTCATCACGTTTTCTTTGATACCATACCTATAACTGGAATTTGTGTCTTGAAGAGGACTTGAGATTTTAGTGCCCTGAGGACAAGCCTCACTGTGAGTTCTGCCCTCCTTTGCATCAACCAGGGCCCTTTTGAGCAGGGTTAGTGAATCCACACATCCTCAGACCTCACTAGCAACATCTCTGGGAAGTGAGATTTGCATGGTTGGAGGGAAGAGAGTGGGAGAAGAAAAGGTCTTGGTAGAAAGAAGAGGGAACTAATCCTTAGTGGATCGATAGAGCATTTGTTATCTCTTGTTGTTTCATAAATAACCCAAAACTATCAAGATTTCACACAATTTTGGTGGGTCAGGGATGTAGACATCGCTGAGCTGGGTTGGTCCTGTTCAGGGTCTCTCACAAGGTTGCAGTCAAGATTTCAGCCAGAGCAACAGCCATTTGTGAGCTTGCTGGGCTGGAGGATTTGCTTCCAAGACAGTTTTCTGACAGAGCTGGTGAGTTTGTGCTGCCCATTAGCAGGGAGCCTGGGTTCCTTGAAGATACACCTTTCCAGCGTGTTGTCTAAGATGCCTCACACCACTGCAGTTGACACCCCAGGAACAATTGCCCCCCCCTATTAAGGTTCCTAACATGCTAAGCCTACTCAAGTGCTCAGAGCCTGGAAAGCATGTCCATTTCACAGAAGGGGAAATTGACTTGGAGAAGCTAACTCTTCCTAGGTTGCCATCTCGAAGTAGGCACAGTGCCAAGCCTAGACCCCAGGTCTTGTGGACTCAATGCCTGTACTTGTCCCACATCACCACACTGCCTCCTTAGAAAGCAGAATATGCCTCATTCTAGGAGTCAGAGGCCTTAGGTTCTGATTAAGGCTTTCTGCTGACTGCAGGGATATCCGGGCAGTCACTTCCTGTCCAGATGCTGGGGACTTCCTGCCTGTATTCCTTGCTGCAACTTAATTTTTCCCTTGTGTTGATAAGTTTGGAGACAGCAATACAGAGTCAGCTAGCATGTTCTTCCTGAGGTTATTGTACCCCAGGTTCCTTGCAACTCACTGCTCTGGCCACGGCTCTTTTTCTCATGGTTCAGGCTGGTGGCATCCACATTTCTGGCAGCAAATGAGGGACAGAACAAAAAAAGAGCAAAGGGCTCATACCAGATGTCCATTAGGGAAGACTACCGGAAGCTACTAAGTGACACTTGTGCTAACTTCCCCTTGCCTGGAATTTAGTCACATGATCATGTTCAGTAGCAAAGGAGGGTGGGGGCCAAGGTGTGCTCCTTATTCGGATGGCCATATCCCACTGGACATTTCTTATTATTTTGGAAGAAATGGAGAGTGGAATTTCGGGCATAGCTGTTTGTCCCTACTACCCAACAGTTATTTGCCTCTTCCTTTTCTTAAGTAACCCCAGATGTAGCTCACACTCCTCAAAGCAATTTGTGCTTAAAGGAGATCAGGCTTCAGTTATGAAGGGTGGATAATGACTGGTTGAAACCAACATGGTGGCCTCATTCCCTCATCAGTAATTGCTTTAAGAAAGGGCAGAAGACACCACACTGACCACTAAGAGATGAGGGTTGGCCCGTTTCTGCCATTAGTGACTGTTGTCTGACACAGAACCACCACCTAGGGCTCTGAGGAGAGCCAGTCCAGAGGGTCAGGACAAGCCCCCCAGGATTCCAGAGTAAAAGGAAGAAAAATATCTATCCCCTAGAACATCTTTGAGCCGCTGGATTACCCAAGTCTGGAACCACATGACCTCCAAATTTCCTGTTCTGAGTATCTTCCTGCGATAATTCCTATTTAAGTCTCTCTAATTGAGCTTTCTTTGATTTGTAGCTAAAAACATACTGACTGATCTACCTCCCTTCCCTTGGCATTCTTTGCTCTGTGAGAGGAATGTGGAGGTTGCCCCAAATTCTCGCTTTCCTGGCAAGGGATTCAGAAAGCTCTATTTCTACCATGCTAGTGACAGAAATTCTATGCAAACCAACTTAAGCAAAAAAGGAATTTATTGGCTCTCAAAGCTGGAAGGAATAGTCTGGTATTTGTAAAATTAAAGAAAGATCTTTATAACAATCAGTGGGAGGTGGGGGCCTAATGGCACCAGGATTCTCTTTCTCCTTCCTTCTCTCTCAGCTCTGTGACTTCCTATGAATTGGCCTCAGTGTCTCCAATTGCAGACAAGTCTCTACACTGCTAGGTGGAGGAGGGCAAGGAAATAGAGGGAAATAGGAGAAAATAGGATTCTTTGCATAGTTTATGCCTTCTAGGAGAGGACTTCATGCCTCTCTCGGATGACATGCTCATCCCTAGATGATTCACTGTTGCCAGGAGTGCTGGACTATTGGTTGATGGGGCCTGGGTCATCTGACAGCTCCTATTGGGAAGGGGGCTATGGCCATGGAGAGCTCATCAGAATCACAGGAAGGGTAAGAGGAGCAGTTCCCCCAAAGCAGCAGGGAGACTGTAGCAGAGGAAGCAGGGAATGGTTGCTGGGGAGGCAAAATAAAAGCAGATGCTTAAGACACACCCCATTCTTCCAAAGAGGGGGGCCCCGACTGTTTTTTTCTACTAAAAGTCACCATACACCTTGCCAATACTTTGAGAGAAACCAACCTGCCACCCAGAGAAGGCCTTCCCACTGAAAGCCTGCAGAAACCACCATTGATGTGATTCTGTGTGAATGGACCTTCTTGAAGGTGGACAAAGTGGTACCAAGAGACAAGCAACACCGGAACCGGATGGAGTGAAACAGGAGGAGGCGGTCCAGCAGTCAGCACCATGTGGGCACCCAAAAGCCACAGCAGGGGCTGCCTAGCAGAAACTGTGTCCACAGGGGATGGCTGTGGCTGGCGGGAAGAACTACAGAGGGGACACAGAGATAGGCAAAGAGAGAGGGACACAAGCATGCTGGATTCTCTCTCCCTTCTTCCCTACAATCTCTCTCTCCAGTGACCCCCACTGACTGAACTCCAAGGATGCCAGCTGATACAGAAGCCCAAGAAGTGCAGGCTGTAAGTGCCATTGTCCCTATGATTCAGAGCAAAAGAAGAGCAAGAACTGATCAGTGGACCAGTAAGCAAATGGCAGGCCCAATGGACAACTGTGTCTCGTCTTCCTTGGAATAAGTGGCGAGCCACCACCAGTCATTTTTATACAATCTATTGGCATCCCAGTTCTGGAATGTCAGAGCACCTGGGTCTGTGCGGATTTTTCTGTGAGTGCACATCCATGAGTGTCTGACAATAAGCCCTCAGCTGCTGGAAGGTCCTCACCCTTTCCACCTGGCTTCCCTCATTGGGAGTCCATGCTGCTGCCCCTGCAGATGCTTCCTGGGCCCAAGGACAGCTGCCAGGGCAGAGCACCTTGGAGCTATGAGGCTGAGCAGCAGTAGCACACTGCAGAAGAGAGCGAGCCCTTGGGAGCCAACCCACCATGAGGAGGGGAAGAGGCCCCCATAGAGCTTCCACTCTCACCCCTCCACACTCCGAGAAATATTGTGACCTGACTGACCAGGAAAACAGGCTAACTCAGTACTCAGAGGGCAATTAATGCCACCAAAATGCCTTCCTTAGAAAAGAAAAAAGACTTGAAATCAATGATCACTTTGTCAATAATAAAAAAAAAAACTAGTAAAAGAAAAGCAAACAGGACCCAAAATGAGCAGAAGAAAATAATAAACAGCAGAGCAGAAATCAATGCAATAGAAAACAGAAAAGCCTAAAGTAGATTCTTTGAGAAAAATCAGTATAATTGATAAACCTCCAATCACTCCGAAATTACCAGAAAGGCATTTTATTATTATTTTATATTAAATACTTTATATATACATTTCACATCTTTGTAATCCCTGGGGTTCACCTACCACCTTCCCTCACTGACCATGCCTACCATCTCCTGCCCTCCCCCCCAGTTGTGTACTTCAGTTTGGTTGTTAGCTTGTTTTGACTTTTCCTCATGGTTTTTTGTTTATTTTTCCTATGTCCCATATATTAGTGGAATCATTTGGTTTCTGTCTTTTTCTTTCTGACTTGTTTCTGCTAATATGATTTCTTCTAAATCATCCATGTTATCATAACATTGTCAAATTTGTCATTTTTAATTGATGAGTAGTATTCCATTGTGTATATGTACCACATCTTTTTCATCCAGTCATCTGTTGGGGGGCATTTAGGTGCTTCCATGTCCTTGCAATTATAAATTGTGCTGCAGTAAACATCCAAGCTTAGGTGTACCCTTTGTACAAGCATTGAGGTCTCCTTTGGGTAGATTCCCAGAAGAGCAATTGCTAAGTTGAATGGTAGCTCCATTTTCATTAGTTTGAGGGTCCTCCACACAGCTTTCCAGTTTACATTCCCACCAGCAGTGTAAAAAGTGTTCCCAGAAAGGTATTTTAAAAAGCATTGAAAACCATAAAACACTTAGTGATAAATCTGGCAAAAGACGTGCAAGTATTAGAAGCAACATCATGTAACAGACATCAGAATGGAGGAAACAGGCAGCATGAATGAGGAGGCACAAAACCCAGTGACCACATGGATCAGGAGAAAAGGGGACAGTCTTCTCCACCACAGGAAGCACCAAAATAAAGGCACCTGGAGAACCACGCCACACACCTACCCTACAATAGGTTCCTGACATGCTCAGCTTGGCTATCCCAGTTACTCCTGGAAATCTGAGCAGCCTGATCTGCTATGTCCCAGGAGCACAGGTCCTCACTCAGGAAAAGGACATTGCTCCAAAAAAAAGAAGAGACAGGTGGGTCAAGCATCGATGGACATCTTGCAGTGAGAGAGGAGTTGGAGTGACCAGAGCAGGGGCTGTGGTAATGGGGAGTGGGTGATGATATATGAGTAGGAGGGCCAATACCTAGGCAGAACAATAAATTACAAAGATGACCAATGTTGTATGAAAATTAAAAATAAATAAATAAAATTTTCAAAACATTAAAAAGATGTGTAAGTATATGTTGGGTACCTCATGTAGGGAGCAGGGTGTGGGAAAGTGAGGAAGGATGAATGAGAGAAATTGAATTTAGTTAAAGAGGCGGGGATTGAATGTAAGTATGAAATATTTAGTGAGTTTACTGGGTTTTAGAAAACTTTTTATATAGTGTAAAAGTGGTTTATAACATGTTCAATAAGAGGAGGAAGAAGTAGTTTAGGGAAAATTAAATTAGGTAAAATACTAGTTTTTGTGGAATATATGTGAGTAGGGGGTTTATAAATTTGTTTTTTAGGGAATTTTTTTTTTTTTTTGAGACTAGGCCTCACTATTTTCCCCTGGAACCGCAGGCTCATGTTGCCCATGGTACCATGGACTCAAGCAATCCCCAGCCTTAGCTGGGATTACAGGCGTGTGCCACCACGCCCAGCTATTTTTTGGGACTAGATCTCGCTTTGTTGTCCAGGGTGGGTCTTGAACCGCGATCCCTAGTCCCATCTCTAGTCCCAGACACGACTCCATAGGCTGTTGTTTCAGGCACGCGCCACCATGCCCGGCTTAGGGGATATTTTTAAGGGTAAATATTGGAGGAATGGGGATGCTCTTACCAGAGAAAGACTATGCTAATTTTGTCTTTAGTGTGCTGAAGTTAGATAAGGTAGTGAATGAAATTTTCTTCATTCACAGCATAAGTCCTGGCCAGTTATTGCAGCTCCTAACAATTATACTGGTATACTATCAAATTAAAACATATTGTTGAAAGAGATAAAAGTAGAACTGAAAAGATACACATATTCGTAGACCAGAAAACTCAATATTGTTAAAATGTCAATTCTCCCCCAAAATTGACCTATAGATTCAATACAATTCCAATCAAGATTCCTGCAGGTTTTTATGTGGAAATTGAGAAACTGATTCTAAAACTCATATGTAGAGGAGGGGAAAAAAGACCTACAGTAGCCAAAGAACAAATTGAAGAATTTATACTACCTGATTTATAAATAAATTATAGTTATCAGGACAGACAAATAGTTTGATGGAAATAACAAATAGGTTAATGGAACAGAATGAAAAGCCCAGGAACAGATGCTATCTATATGGTCGAGTTCAACAAAGTTACCAAGGCAATTCAACACAACAGAATTTGTTGGTCTTCTCAACAAATCATCCTGGAACAACTTGATATTCATCTGCAAAAAACTGAATTTCCAACCATACCTTGTACCGTATTTAAATATCAGCACAATCATAGGCCTGAATAGAAAAGGCTAAAACTGAAAATTCTAAAAGAAAACATAAGAGTAATATCTTTGAGATTTGATGTTTAGTAAATATTCCTTAAGACCCCCCCCCAAAAAAGCACAAACCAAAAGAAAGGCAAATTGATAAATTCAATTTCAAAATTAAGATCTGCTCATCAAAAGACACATTACAAGAATGAAAAAATAAGCTACAGATTGGTATACAATGTTTGCAAGTCTCATATCTAATAAAGAATTTGTTTTTTGTTTTTGTTTGTTTGTTTTGAGACTAGGCCTCGCCTTGTTGCTTGGGGAACCACAGGCTCACATTGCCAGGGATACCACAGACTCAAGCAATCCCCAGCCTCAGCCTCCCAGGTAGCTAGGATTACAGGCATTGCCACCATGCCCAGTTTGTTTTTGAGACTAGGTCTCGCTATTTTGTCCTGGCAGATCTCGAACCCATGGACTCAAGCAATTCCTAGCCTCGGCCTCACTCTTCGTAGACTGCGATTAAAGACACACGTCACTGTGCCCAGCCCCTCTAATAAAGAATTTGTATAGAGAATATAGAAGCAACTCTCAAAACAATATAAAGACAAGCAACATAATAAAAATGGACAAAAGACTAACCAGACACTCTGCCAACGAACAAACAGGTGACAAACACATATATGAAAAGATGTTTAACATCATTAAGGAAATTAAAATCAAAGCCACAATGAGGTCTCACTACTCACCTATTAGAATGGCCAAAGTGAGGGACCAGACTTGGTGGTGCGCACCTTTAATCTCAGCCTAGGAAGGGAGGCCAAGACTAAGAATTGCTTGAGTCTGCATGTTTGAGACCCAACCCAGGCAACATAGCGAGACCTAGTCTCAAAAAATAGCTTGGTATGGCAGCCTGTGCCTGTAATCCCAGTTACCTGGGAGGCTGAGGCTCGGGATTGCCTGAGTCCGCGAGATCCCAGATCCGATCCAGGATCTGGACTACTCAGGTATGATCCGGGATCGGGACTACCCCGGGGAACATAGTGAGACCTAGTCTCAAAAAATAACAAAACAAAACAAAAAACAAACAAACAAAAAATAAGGGAATGGCCAAAGTGAGAGACTGGTCATACCAAATATTACTAAGGCTATGTCCCTAGAGATACAATGACCACTTTAGATAACAGCCTGACTATGTGTTTAAAAGCTCTCCACATATCCACCATATGTGTCTAATTGTTCTAACCCTGGTATTTGCTCAAGAGAAATCAAAGTGCAAGCCCATACCAGCATTATTCACAATGGCGGTACCTTTGAACTATCAAAAAAAGTGAATGGATAAGCAAATTGTGATATGGCCATATCATGGAATATTACTCAACAACAAAAAATAATGAAATATTGATATATGACATGTAGCAACATGGATGAATCTCAAAATAATTATGTCCACAGAAAGAGAAAAAAAGGGTGCATACTGTATGATCCCATTTATGTTAAATTCTAGAAATTTTAAATAATCTATCATGACAGAAAATGTATCAGTGGTACCCTGGGGGATATGCAGAGTGAGAAGGAACATGAGGGAGGGATTAAAGGAACACAAGGAAACTTTTGGAATAATATGCTATTATATTACTTGTGGTGCTCTTTTCGCTAGTGGAAACAGATCACATTTTAGTGAAGAGTAACTTAAGGAACCAGGCTGAATTCTTCCTCTCTAGCATCAGTTCCCTCATGCATGAGTCTCTAATAAAGCTTTGCTTGGTTCAACTACAGAATCAATTAATTAATTAACTAATTAGTCACTTTTAAAAGTGCAATAAAAGTCCTTATCTCTCAATAAAACTATTTTAATAAATGGAAAAGGAATGATTTCACATAGGGAAACTGGTGCAGAACAACTTCATGGCAAGGGACAAACTGTAGTTTCCAGTCCTGGTATCACCTCTTCGAATCATGTTGGACATTATAAATACCAACATGATGGACAATCTTGAATATGAAATATTCAAACACACGTTGGAGACTTTCTTCACTGCAAAATCAAATATATATTACTTAACCTCTTGGTATCTCAGTTTTCTCATCTGTAAAATGGGATAAAAATAAATCCTATCACTGGATTGTGGTACTTGATAAATCTGTGTGAGTGAGTGTGCATTATGTGTGTGTGTGACCTAGCAATTTCCTGACACACAACAGTCCTGTATTACCAAAAGTTGGATGGATGCTAGGAATAAAAGCATACAGATGATACCATATCCTGTGGATACAGCCAATGGTTTCCAACCAAATGGCCAACTCCTGGGTTTAGGGACCAGGAAGGGGAGACAGGCCCACTGGAAGATATAAGGAAGAACAGGGGAGGGAGTGGTGTAGGGATCAGTGGGGAACAGACATTGGAAGCAGGAGGGCTCAGTTCTCCTAGTGTTTTTTTGGGCAAAACCCCCAGGATAAAAAGCCCAAAATGTTGTTATATTTTCCCCAAAATTTCATCCCAGTAAATTACTGGCCAGTAATTATCTAATAAATTACAGAATCTACCAGGACCCCAGTTAGTTAACTAAGGACATAATTGGTCCTTAATTAGAAAAGTTCTCAAATGGGAACAATTATCTCTGTTCTCCACTTCATTTCCTCCCCTCCTCAAGCAAAATCTCGCTGTCCCCCAGCCCCACCTCACCCACTGGGTCTTCCTGCTCCTCCTGCTACTGGGGGTGGGAGTGGGGGTGGGGAGAACAGTGCTGGACCAGGCACTTGTTGCTATGCCCTCAGCACACTATCTTCTGAGGCTGTTTACATGTCTCCTCTCCCTCTAAACTATAGGCTTCCTGCGAGCCAGGTTTGTCTGCTGTATCTCCTAGCCCAGCACCTGGCTTCCAGAAAATGCTTAGATTATTGAATTGAAAATGATGACTCCACTGGGCATGGTGCATGGTTTTACATGCCTGCAATCCAAGTGCTGGGAGACAAGAGGTTTGGGATTGCTTGAACTCACGGGTTCAAGACTACCCCCAGCAACACAGTGAGACCTGGTCTCGAAAAAGCAGCCTGGCACCTGTAATCCCAGATACCTGGGAGGCTGAGGCTGGGGATCACTTGAGTCCGCAGTACCCTGGGCAACTTGAGTCTGCAGTACCCCAGGCAACATAGCAAGACCTAATCTCCAAAAAAAAAAGAAAGAAAAATGGTGATTCTAGGCCTGAGAGTGATGGTGCTGAGTACTGGTGTCTCCCTCCAAGCAAAGAGAAGGGGTTTTTCTGCATGTCCCCTCAGCCCTCCACCCTACCTGCCTGCCCTGCCACAGCCCCAGAAAATCCATCCTGTCCGCATCCCACAGTGGAAGCCTGTGGCATGATCTCCACCAGCCCCCTGTACTGAGTGGTTCCAAAGCCGGAGACATCACTCATGAGTCAAGGGGTCCGGGGAAGCTTCAAGGAACAGCTGGTATTTGGTTTGGGAAATTTGGAATTAGGAGGGAAAACCAACAGATGCCATGGCTGAGGGAGCCAGACGGGTCAGGGGCGGGGGTGGCGAAGGACAGGCAGGAGGTGGGAGGTGGGGGAAGAGCCAGGGCCAGAGAAAGGAGGAAGATGGAGGCAACAAAGTGGGAGAGCCCTGGAGAGGGTGCTGCTGGGTAGGGAGGAGCCCCAAGCAGCTCAGATAGATGGCAGAAGTGAGTGAGGGGCATCAAAGCAGGTGCCTCATCTTTTGTCTCAACAATTTCACTTCTAGGAATTTGCCAGAAAGAAATGAATCAAAATGTGTTTGAAAGTGTTGTCCAGTGTTGAGTTTAGCCTATGGGGGCCGCGCGAGCCCTGATCGGCACATGCCTGCCAGCCAGCCTCTAGCTGGCAGCTGCACCCATTGTGCACCCACCAAGCACCCTCTGCCATCAAGCTGGCTGGTAAGAGGGCCTCGGCGGCTGGCCCGGGAGACCTGGACCAGACCAGCACACGGGCAAGATAAGATCCACTCGGGTCAGGGAAAATGGAGGAGGAGGAAAGGTCTTGCCATTTCACTCTCACTCCACTTAGTCCTCAGGAGGAATAAGAAAAACAAGCATTGCAAACAGCGACATAGAATGCATGTGAGGGACCAGATAAGGATCCTGCCAATACAACTGGGCAGGACGCAGGAGAAGGATCATCACAGAACATGATGGACTGGAGAGACTGATATCGGGTCGGGGCACGAGGCAAAAGCCTCCAAATTGCAAACCCCAAGGTCCGTTTCACCTGCGCCTAACAGTTGCACCTGCGCCTAGCAGTTGCCGCTCCAAACACCAATTAACAGCAGGGTTTTATTAACAAAGGAGCCGAACAGGGAGAACAAAACGTCGTGAAAGCCGCACGTGGCAGTTATCTTACCCCAGTCACCATTCTCAGACCCAAAGGTCGCCAAGGCACAGTGCACAGTCCAATAACGAATCCTTTGCCCCTCTGAACCTCAGAGGAAGGCACTTTGGCAAAGTCCAGTCCTTTCGCCGGCGTCTTCTCTTTCCTTTCTTTTCTCTCGGTGTCCCACGCTGCTCGACTTCTCCCAGGTGCTTCAAGCTTCTTCACGGTGGCTGATGAAGAAATCAGCCTTCCAAATCGCTGGCCGTCTCTAGGTACCAGCTCTCCACAGCACCTTGCTACAACGCCACACTCTCCACGCTGGCCACACTTCTGCCAGCCGCCATGGCTCCTCGTCCCCTCCAGCTCACTCTTCCAGGGGGCTTTCTCCTCTACTTTTCTCTCTCGCGGCTTCTCCCTGGGACGGTGCTCCTCCAACTTCCACTTCTCTCTCCCCCTCTC
>PVHY01020922.1:6138-24857 GCA_004024945.1 Uropsilus gracilis
TGGGGCCCGTAGCAAGACCTAGTTCCAAAAAAAAATAGCTAGGCGTGGTGGCGCACACCTGTAATCCCAGCTATCTGGGAAGCTAAGGCTGGGGATTGCTTGAGTCTGTGATACCACGCACAACAGGTGCCTGCAGTTCCACGGGCAAAAGTAGAGAGACCTAGTCTCAAAAAATAAATAAGTAAATAAATAAATTATGTAATTTAGATAAAAAATTCATCATTTGTAACAGCTGATAGAATCAGAAATTTGTACACATAATAGTCACTCACCATGAATGTTCAACATGCTGCAGGCCTCAATATACTGTACCGATAGCATGGACAGAGTTAACAGGTAGATTGAGTTTCATTATTTATTTATTTAACTTTTTTGGAGTACATCTCGCTATTACTGCCTGTGAAACCACAGGCTCATGTTGCCCGGAGTACCAAGGACTCACATAATCCCCAGCCTCAGCTTCCCAGGTAGCTGGGATTACAGGTGTGCGCCACCATGCCCAGCTAATTTTTTGGAACTAGGTCTCGCTACTTTGCCCCAAGTGGGACTTGAACCGTGAATCCTGGTTCCCACAGCGGCTTCCAAGGCTGCCACTTACAGGCACGTGCCACCATGCCCAGCCTAGATTGAATATTTTATGTTTTGAGAAAGATTCAAGAAAGACCTTAAAATACCGTGATCCAAATTTAATTAAAAGGTGTCATGAGGGCTGGGCATGGTGGCACATGCCAGTAAGCGGCAGCCTAGGAAGCTGCAGCCAGGGCCAGGGATCTTGGTTTGAGTCCCGCCAGGGGCACGTAGTGAGACCTAGTCCCAGAAAAATAGCTGGGTGTGGTGGTGCTCACCTGTAATCCCAACTACCTGGGAAGCTGAGGCTGGGGATTGCTGGAGTCTGTGTACCCTGGGCAACGGGAGCCTGTGGTTCCACAGGCAAAAATAGCGAGACCTAGTCTCAAAAAAAAAGGTGTTGTAATATACATGAGTATTGTTCTCTATATATTCTCTCTATTTATATATATTTCCACATGCAATATAGTTTCCTCTGTACTGGATAGAGGTCAGTTTGGTCACAAGTTAATATAAACTTGAAAATAGTGATTTCATTTAAATAGAAGTTCGTCTCTCATTTAAAAGAAAAGTTCACAGTAGATAGTCTGGGAATGGTATGAGAACTCCCATCAAGGACCTAAGCATCTTTTCAGAATGAACAGGAAAATGAAAAATTAGTATTTTCTTAGGCAGCTAAGCAATCTTTGCTGTGTATTATTTTTCAATACAAAGAAATGCTTTGTGGGAGAGGAGCCAGTTGTTTATATGCATAAGTGTGTGCATAATAATAGTTGTAGCTAATACCTAATGGAGTACCATCCATCTGCCATGAACTGTCTTATTAGCTCATTGAATCCTCATATGTGAGGCAGACCTTATTACTCTCATTACTTTCGTTTCATTACATATGAACTTCCTGTGATTTAATAATTGTTGTGCATTAACATAGTTAATGTTACTTAAAAATATGTTAGAAGAATTAATGGTATATTCTGTATGACTGTGTGATGCCAGTAAATTGTGTTTTTAATCTCAGGGATTCAGTTGTAGAAATTCTTTTTGAACAAGATAATGAAGAGAAGTCAGTTGCTACTTTAATATTGGATTCTCTTATGCAGGTATTTTTTTTTTTTATTCATTTTTTCACTATAGTACCTTAAAATTCTTAAGTGTTATTTTCTGTGTTTTTTTTAACCATTGGTTACACTTCCATTGCTTTTATGATGGTGATTTTTATATTTTTAACATGTTTTACTTTGAAGATGAGATATGATAGCATTTCAAACCAAGGGATAATGTTATACATACATAATGTATTTTTTTTTCCCAGATCATTGATACCTCATTTTTATTTTGTACCTAATATGCCTTTTAATTCTTTGAAATGTAAGTTGGTGTGGTACTGAGTTTTAAATTCCACTGGGTATATGATAATTTGTCTCTTGTTTAATGATTATGGGATCACAGAATTCCATATGAAACACTGTTGCCTTGGAGGGTACATTTGTCTCTAGTGCTCCAGGAACTTTGATGAAAAACATGATGTCAGTGTGAAGGACTTAAACATTCCTAATTCTTAGAACTGATGTGGATACATAATTTTATGAGAACTTATCCTACTCAACCAGCAGTTCTGAATGTTTTTTCCTACTCAGCCAGATAGCATCTTAAAGTAAGGAAGTTTTCATATACCTTCCCTACTAAAATACGAAAGTTACTCCTTTTCATGTTTTTTTTTTCAACTTAGTCATTCTACCATGGAAATAATACTCATATATTACTACTAAATCCCCTGTGGAATTTAAAATACTCTGTTAGGTTTTTAAAAACTTTTAATACCTTAAAAGTTCTATGTAAGAGTATGGCAATATCATTAAGGTTACATTTGTTATATGAAAGTTCTCTTATTAAAGAGACCTGGTCTTTTTTCTTTTACTTTATTCTCACTCCATATAGCCATATAACCACAAACATAATTTTTCATAAACACATAACAGATAATATGCAGTATTTCATGGGTTACAATTCTTTTTTTTTTTTTTTAAACAACATTATATCTCCCCTGTGGTTCTTCCACCATCTTATTACCATCTTAATCTTTTGTGCCCCTTCCACCCCTAATTTCCCCCACCTCCCTCTCATGCTCTGTGCTTCAATTCTGCTGAAAGTTAGTTTTAAGTTTGTTTGTTTTCCCTTTCTCCCTCATATAAGTGAGACCATCCGGTATTTCTCTTTTTCTTTCTTATTTCTGCCAGCATGTTTCCTTCGTTGTCTGTTTTTGTAATAACAAATGGTAACATTTAATTTGTAGTGCACAATCTATATATTTTCTTAAATTCAATCTCAGAATTTTTATACGCTTAAGAATAAATTGTTTGTTTTTGTTTGTTTGTTTTCATTTTCTGTTTAATGCCAGTGCCCAATAGACACCAGGAAGCAACTGTCAGAGAATTTGGTTGTCATGGGTGGCACATCAATGTTGCCAGGATTTCTACACAGACTGCTTGCAGAAATAAGGTATTTGGTAGAAAAGCCAAAATATAAAAAAACGCTTGGCACGAAGAATTTCCGAATTCATACTCCACCTGCAAAAGCCAATTGTGTGGCATGGTTGGGAGGTAAGAATTTAGTTTTAGTATAAATAAACCATGTGTAATTGGTTCCTGAAAGACAAAACTAGTGAATTATTAGAATAGGTGATTAAATATTCAGAATTGACCACTTAAACTAATAGAACTATTAAATCATTTTCTTTAAGCATTACTTCTTCATAAATTGTTATCTTTCCATTTTTTTCTTGCCACTTGCACTTTAATTTTTTTTTTTTTTTTTTTTTTTTTTTTTTTTTTTTTTTTTTTTTTTTTTTTTTTTTTTTTTTTTTTTTTTTTTTTTTTTTTTTGAGGCTAGGTCTCACTGTGTTGCCCGGGGTACCCCAGACTCAAGCGATCCCCAGCCTCAGCCTCCTAGGTAGCTGGGATTACAGGCATGCACCTCCACATCCACTAATTTTTGAGACTAAGTCTCACTATGTTGCCCCGGGTAGGTCTCAAACCCATGGACTCAAGTGATTCCCAGTCTCAGCACTTTAATTTTTTTTAAGTGAACTTCATTAACCAATTAAAGTCACTCTTCCTCATACCAGTAGTTAATGAATTTACTCCAGTGTTCCTACCATTGCTCTAAACACTAGTTTTAAATCCTTCCAAAGCTAATTTGTGAATCATATATATGAAGACTGATCTCTTTATTGTTTTAAAATTTGTTTTATGACAGAGTTCATTGAATGCTTTAGTTAATGATGATTTCACTAAAACAAACAGTTTAATAAGTAACTGCTTTGAAATCAATCATAGATGTGTTTATCTGTATATTTTCTAATACATATTTTATATACCTAATAGTTATCAGGATCATTTGGAGAGAAAAATTATTGAGATTTTATATTCCTTATAAAGTAGGATTTGATCAGAGTGTTTTTTGTTTGTTTGTTTGTTTGTTTGTTTGTTTGTTTGTTTGTTTTTGAGACTAGGTCTTGCTATTTTTGCCCGTGGTACCGCAGGTTCTCGTAGCCCGGGGTACCACAGATTCAAGCAATCCCCATCCTCAGCTTCCCGGGTACTGGGCTTACAGGCACACGCCACCTCGCCTAGCTATTTTTTTGGAACTAGGTTTCGCTACGGGCCCCAGGCGAGCCTCAAACCGCAATCCCTAGCCCCAGCCGCTTCATAGGCTGAAGCTTTCAGCCTATGCCTTGCCTGGCCTCCTTACAGGTCTTTAGCATAGACTCTTAAGACATTATAATGAAGGTAGGGCATGGTGGTGCATGCCTGTAGGTGGCAGCTTAGGAAGCCCTGGCCTGGACCAGGGATCACTGTTTGAGTCCCACTGGGGGCACATAGCTAGACCTAGTCCCAAAAAAATAGCTGGGTGTGGTGGTGCGCACCTATAATCCCAGCTAATTGGGAAGCTGAGGCTGGGGATTGCTTGAGTCCGTGGTATCCCAGGCAAAGTGAGCCTGCTGTTCCACAGGCAAAAATAGCAAGACCTAATCTTAAAAAAAAAAAAGACACTATAATGATACTTACTGGGTTTTGTAGTTCCATTTTACTGATATTTAATCTAAGAGCTGTGACAAAGAAAACTAAGGGTATTTCTGATCATATTTCAGAGTTAATTGAAAATATTCTACCCCGATTACCCTACCTGTTTTTAGATACAGTAACATCATTTTCACCATAATCTGCTATAAGCCATTTAAGTGACTTTCAACATGTATCGCTGAATTTTAGCAATTAACTTTTGTCATATTAATGGAGGTGTGTACATTAAGTTTTCTGGTGAAAGTTTTCATTAGCTGTAAAAATATTTCACTACACAGGGGCTATTTTTGGAGCATTGCAAGACATCCTTGGGAGCCGTTCAATCTCAAAGGAATATTATAACCAGACGGGCCGCATACCTGATTGGTGTTCACTTAATAACCCACCTTTGGAAATAATGTTTGATGTTGGGAAAGCTCAGCCACCTCTGATGAAGAGAGCATTTTCCACTGAGAAATGAAAGTTTTATTAAAATTAAACTTTGCTTCTTTTCAAATATCTGATCAGTAACTAGCAAACTATATAAAGTATATCGGATATGTTGTTAGAGATGACTTTAATAGAAGTGAAAGAATTTCTGTAATTACTCTTTATATTAATATGTAATTCTTTTGACGTTGTTCTTGCGTGATGTTAAAATGGTAGCTGATGCTTATGAAATTTGATGTATTTATATCAATAAAACTTACTAAGGCAGTTTAATACAGGCTCATTTTTCAAAAAGAATAAAATTCTCTCCAGTTCATGTAATCTTTGCTGAGTATCATAGAGTTCATTAGTTTCTTCATTTTCAGCACTAGTTGATTTAAAGAATGAATAATGTTAGCTTTACCAGTTATTTGTTTTGGTAATTTTGTCTGTTATAGTAATAGTGCTTTTCCATAAATATATTTAACTCTTTGGACTGAGAATGTTTTTGTTAAGCTAAGTGTGGAAAAGTCGACTCTACTTTTACTTTCTTTTAGGAAAAAGACAGTTCTTTTTATATGCAGTTGAATTATAAACATGATTCATATTGTCTAAACTATGCATTTTTCCTCTGAGGACAGTGATGATATCTCATTCATTGTTTAAGTTTGTATTTATTTGTTTTTTTTGTTTTTGTTTTTTTTTTTGAGCCAAGGTAGGTCTCACTGTTTTTTGCCCATGTACCACAGGCTCATGTTGCCTGGGATACCACAGACTCAAGCAAGACTCAAACGCCCGGGGTATCACAGACTCAAGCAATCCCCAGCCTCAGCTTCCCAGGTAGCTGGAATTACAGGCACGCACCACCACGCCCAGCTATTTTTTTGGAACTAGGTCTCACTGTGTGCCCCCAGCAGGACTCGAACCACAATCCCTGGCCCCGGCCGTGGCTCCTAGGCTGCCGCTTACAGGCTTGCGCCACCATGCCCAGCCTTCAGTTAATACATTTTGAGAACCTATATCCTGAAATCTATCCTTCCTAGAGTAATAATTTTGATTGTCCTTTTCTGGATTATTCTCTCTAGTTTTGCTAGTTTGTGAAGAAACTAACCTTTGAAAGATCTGATTCCTGACATATAGAATAGGAAAGGATTCATTTTTATATTTGTGTGTATACTTTATTTTTTTAGAATATTTCTAGCTTCAGGATCGCGGTTCGATCCTGGGGCCCATAGCGAGACCTAGTTCCAAAAAAAACAGCTGGGTGTGGTGGTGCGCGTCTGTAATCCCAGCTACCTGGGAAACTGAGGCTGGGGATTGATTGCTTGAGTCTGTGGTACCCCAGGCAACGAGAGCCTGCGGTTCCATGGGCAAAATTAGCGAGACCTAGTCTCAAAAATATATATATATATATATTTCTAGCTTCACTTCGTCATTATGTAGTACTATTCTAGTAGCATGAAAATAATCCATTTGGAATGTTTGCTGTTTACTTAATATAGTTTAAGACACTGAGTGCTACAATAATGAGATACTTATGCAACCTCCTTTATCCTTGGGATATTTACATACAATTTGGATTTGTATACAATTGAGGAATTTGGATTTGTATACAATTGAGGAAACAAAACAATCTGTTTTTATTACTGTTAATTCTTACCAAGTTGTTAAGGAAATCATCTCAGAAGAGGATTTTGACCTTGCTCCCGAAGAATGAGAAGAATTTCAATAATTGTGGGTTTATTCTAGGATATATAAACTGAATTCTCTACACAAACTCTCAAAAGCGTTTGATATTGAGATAAGGCATTTTCCTTGCCCCCACGGGATTCTGGGAGGTTCTGGCTTGGGGGCAAGGCTGGGACCTGAGTCCCGCCCACCAGTGGATGGCTGCAGCCCAGATAGGTGGAACCATGTTGCCCCCTGCTCCTAGCTGAAGGGGAGCATGGAAGGGCGAAGGCTCAGCCATCTGGGCCCTCCCTGCCTCTGCACAGGGAGGTACCTGTAGGTGTTTGGGTGGGCGGGGAGCCCCTTCCATTTCCCTTTCACTCCAGCTAAGCTTCAAGAGGAGCAAGAACATGCAAAACACAAACCCTATCATAGAACAGGTGAGAGACCATGCAAAAATCCAGCCCACAAGCCTGAGCTGGACATAGCAGATGGACAACCGAGAGAACCAATGCATGCAAGATGAGAACTGTAGAGTCACCATGCGCACCTATGCGCTCACTGGGCTGGAAAGACTGGGGACCTCATTTTGGAGATGCCTTCTAGGAGAGCAAAGCCCCCTCCCCACACTATGGGAGAGGAGAGGAAACCAAAGATAAGGTAATCAGTCTCACATCAAAACTGCAAACTGAGGCAGAGGAGATGATTTACAAAGGCCTTTCACAGACACCTGTATTCACAGAGAAACTTCTTCACCAACTCTGCCTGGGGGTGAGACCCCCTAAATCTCACACCAGAGCCATAAGGTAAAGCAGCAAAGCAGCGGAGATGGGATTTGTAGATAGTATATTACAAGGGAGTAGGAGAAGGGAAGAGACAAGGAATGCATTAAGAGATACCTTCTGTAGGAAAAATACTGCAGGGTATAATGGATGGCGGGTAGTTTACAGAAGTGTTAGGTTGAGATCATTACTTGGGGACTTGGTAACAGACACAGTGGAGAAGTGTACCCTGGCGAGAAATATATATTGGACTCTGCCACTGGTTTGTGACAACTCCAGAGGTCTTTGTAATTTCCTAAGGACACGAGTGTTAGGACATCTAATGTAGGTTCCTAAAGCCCTTGGAATTTCCTGTGTAACAAGCAGGTGTGTCTTGTTCTAATGAGTCAACTCTGTTGGCTGAATGGCTTTCAGGTGAGGGCTGGTCTACCAGCCATGATTAGAAACTTAGAACTTTCTGTTGCACCCTCCAACCTCCAGGGAGAGAAGAGGAGCTGCAAATTTGAATTAATTATCAACGCTCTCAGATGACACCTCCATTAAAAGTCTCTAATTTGTTTAGATAGCTTCCTGTTTGGTGTACACATGGAGGTATTGGAAGGTGACCAAGAGAGGGCGTGGAAGCGCCCATCTTGTCTCATGCTTTTCCTGTGGGTTTCTGCATGTATCATTTATGATATACTGAAGAATAAATAACCTGTTTTTCTTGAGTTCTGTGAGGTGTTTTTAAAAGTATTCAAATGTGCACATAAAAAGCAAATTCAGTTTCTCAAAGATTTGAGGCATCTACTTTATAATCTTGGAAGTTTTGTCCAAAAAAATTTTGCCAATATCAAAAAACAAATTTTGCAGATATTTTCTTCAATAATATATAGAAATCACTTGTAATTTTCGTCTCAAACAATATTAGAAGAACTTTTAAGTATGAAATGGATATAGAAGAAATCAGCCTTTTGGGGACTCAATGTAGTCCAGAGGTCTGTGAATCAATTATATGAATTATACTGTATGGAAATATAATATTGTAATCCTTGATAAAAATCATTATCCTATGGGGTGAAAATGATCAAATGTGAGGAAAGGTTGTGGGAACCCCCAGTTTGTAGATAGTTGGTCAGAAGCATCAATGGCCTGAACTTTTGATTGGCATCTCACAAACATCCTCTTTAGGCAAGTTGGTCACAGTTCAACTTGCTTAGTGAATGTTGCTTTATCCATTTCACCTTTATGCATCCTTTATCAAGATAAAATCGCTCTTGCTTTTTGAGAACACCCACTCCAGAAGAAGCTTTCATTTTGAGCCTTCCCCCTAGTTACCCAACCAAAAGCCCAAATGCTATTATTCTTTTTAACACCTTGCTGAGACACCCACACGTCTGTCTAGATGCTGTGAGGAATACAGAAAATTTGATGTTTTGGTCTTTGATTCTAGGGCACTGTTACAGTTTAAAGATGGGAAAGGGAGAATGGTGAGTTTAAATGGTGGGAAAGAGAATGATGAGTTTAAATGGTGGGAAAGGGAGAGTGGTGAGTGTAAGAGAGTAACTTGCTTCAAGGGGAAACAGAAAAATAGAATGTTAGTTTGCAGGGAAACTAGGTCAAAGTTTTTGTATATAAGATAGAGAAATAGCATTTTTGCGTATTGAAAGGAACAGTCGAGAAGAAACGGTCGTTTGGTAGAACTGGGAATATGGAGAGTATTGGAATTTTAAATAAGATTGCTTCTAATAGGAGGTTGATTGGCTTATATACTGGTATGGTGAGATATCTTATCCTGGAACTTGCCAAGATGTGATGGTCTGATGTGCATGTACTTTCTATTTTGTGATTGTTTTGAAATTCTTCATGTAGAAAATTAAAGGCAGAAATCCTGCCTCCTGCAACCCTACAGCAATTTCAGTTTTTGTGCTTCTGTTTTAAAGAGTTTTCTGGTTCCCAGAATAATTCACTTCCTAATATACATCCAGTTGGATGGAAAAGATCCAAAATATAGTCCTAAGAATAACAATGATGTATGTACTGTTTGTATAGCTGACCACAGGAAAAAAATGTTCACTGTGTATTTCTTAAGGTGATATTATCCCTGTGGCCCCCCTCCCTATAATGAAGAAAACGTGAAATAAACAACAAAGGATGAATGACATGTAAATTTCTGGACAGGCTCTAAAGTCTCCAGCTGCTTTTATATCGGATTTCTTAAATTTTAGAAAAGCTGCCAAAATTGAAGCTTATACATTTGTTCTGATAAGCAAAACGAGCCCTTTACCAGGAACAATACACACGTAGCAAGTATCACGGAAAAATCAGCTCCCACCTTAAATAGTGACTTTTCACTTCCCTTTGTGCTTTAAGAGGTTTGGGAGGGATCAAAGAAAGGGAAACCTCTGCTTTCCAGTGCGCAAGCGCAGTCTGTCTGTTTTGCCGGTAAAACGAAGCTGTTTCCATAGATCTGTAAAGTATTTAAATGAATTAGGTTTAGAGTATCTTCTTTACTTGCATAGCTTGGGTTTCCACTTACAAAGGTTTGAAGAAATGCTTAGAGTTGTATAGGACGCAAAACTTCTTGACAGTGGAAAAAGAAAAGCGCACGCCCAACGTGGGGCTCGAACCCACGACCCTGGGATTAAGAGTCCCATGCTCTACCGACTGAGCTAGCCGGGCACCTGTGAGCAGGACCTCCTTTTTCTCCTTAATGAGTGTTTGACCATATTTGGTTCCAGGCTACAAAAATGCATCAAGATTCTTTTAAAAGTTGATTAAAAGCTTCTTTAATTGTATTTAGACTTAATAATTGTATTGTATATGTGTCCCAAGGTCTTTGAAAGCTTATGAAATCTATCATTACAGTAACTGAATATTTTTTCAAGTGTTTTAAAATATTTATTGCCCAATATGCCATCTTACATAAATACGTAGTCAGATTATATACTTTCTATCTACTCCAGGAAAATTACATTGATAAAAGGTAATTCTGATTCAACTAATATAAGGTCATCTTTCAGGTAACTGTCTGACCATAGGGAGACAGAATCCTGAGTTCTAATTTTTACCATCCTCTTCAAATTTTAGAAACTAGGAAGGAAAGGATTAAACGGTCATGAATCTTACGGTAAATAGCATGCTAAATGTAGGAGAAAAAGAACAATCTTGGTCAAATTATGACAAGTCGAGACAATAATTTCTATCTGTATGAATTATAGTTTCATAATACATTTTACAATATATAATAATAAATATATAAACATTAAAATTATATATTATATAAAATTATATCTGTATGTTTGTGTGTATGGATGGATGAATATTCTGAGATGACTGTGAACTTCTCTAGATGAGGTATTCTGCTATTATAGATAAGTTTCTGTGTTGGAATTGGAGTCTATCCTCCTGCTTAGAAAACCAAATTGTGAGGGGAAGAGGGGGAAAAAGTGTAAAAAACTGTGAATAACAGAATTCTTAGAGGTACTGTCCTAAACTACAGTATTTAGAGCTTAAAGATATTGGATATCATGTTTCCTGAGGGATTCGATTAAAAGAACAAAATAGTAATATAATTATTCAATAATAATTTTTCTTGCAATGCAAACTTTAAAAGAAATAGGCTGGGCATGGTGGCGCATGCCTGTAAACAGCAGCCTAGGAAGCTGCAGCCGGGGCCAGGGATCTCCGTTCAAGTCCTGCTCGGGGCAATTTAGGTAGGCCTAGTCCCAAAAAAACAGCTGGGTGTGGTGGCGCGCGCCTGTAATCCCAGCTACCTGGGAAGCTGAGGCTGGGGATTGCTTGAGTCTGAGGTACCCTGGGCAACGTGAGCTTGCAGTTCTACAGGCAAAAATAGCGAGACCTAGTCTCAAAAAAAAAAAAGGAGAAAAATAGGGAAGTTAATTTGTGTTTACTTGCAATCCATGAGTTTAAGTACCTACATGCAAAAAAGCACTGTTTAGTATTATAGAGGATAAAAGTTTAGACATTGATCATCTCAGAAAATGCATCACTATAAGAACGATATATGTAAATTAATACTGATTTTATATACATTATTTCTGAAATAATTTGGAGTCATTTAATTAAAACAAAAAACTCATATTTATACCTTTTTAAAAAATATGAATTAGGCAAATAATAATCTTACAGCTACAATTTAATGCATTCACTCAAGATCCAAGACATGTCAATAATCTAGCCAAAGTAGGCAGTTCATCTGACAGTGAATTTGAAAAGCACTACAAATTCTTAATGACTAGTTAATATAGAGCAGACACTAGGCACTCAAATAGTATTTATCACACACTAGTTGTAAAGTTAGTTAAAAGCTTTACTCCCTAAAGAAGTTTGGAGTACTTGTAGTTTATCTTCAAGGCAAATCATTCTATGACAATCCTCTTTCATCACTTTCTTAACATAACCAGGTCTACATCATGACATCGCAGGAAAAGACGTCAAGAGAATAGTTCAGTAATGTTAGGCAAAGTAAACAGTCTTCCAAGTAAATTAAAGTCAGTTATTTACTATGTGTTTAAGAACAAAACCTGTTAATTTTAATTCTTTATTAATAGGAAGAAACCATCAAAATTCCTTTCTCCTTTACTTTCAACATACATTTTTCCAAACAGTTCTACATCTCTAAAATCAATTCTCCTTTTTCCACCTTCACTACCATAATTCCAGTCTAAATCACTGTTCATTACATTTGTGCACATGACCACAACAGTTTTCCAACCAGTTTCTGTGCTGCTTTTCTTCTCCTTATGTGTAATTTTTCACACAGAAGCAAGGGAACCCCAGCTACCTGGGAAGCTGAAGTTGGGGATAGCTTGAGTCTGTGGTACCCCGGGCAACATGAGCCTGCGGTTCCACGGGCAAAAATAGCAAGACCTAGTCTCAAAATAAAATAAAATAAAATAAAATAAAATTTAAAAAAAGAGAAGCAGCAGCAAGGGAGTTTACTTACTAAATTAGATGTTATAATTCTCCTGTTAAAAAAACTTCTTACAGACTTACAGAGGAAATGAATGGAGTGATGGAATTAGAAAATCACTTGGCACCTGTCTCAAATTACAATCATTGGATACTATAATTAGTGGTTGAAAGATGTGGAGTAGCTTTGTTGATAGTCTCATGTTATTTCTTCACAAAATATTTTTAATACTAAAAGGAAAATAGAAGCTTTATAGTGGAAAAATAATCAAGTGAGAAAAATTAATAACCAGTAATGTAACTAGATGACGTCATATGCCTCCTAATACAAGGTGTAAATGAATATATAGTTACCTCTGTACTTCCCACCAAGATTGCATCTCTTGAATCTTAATCATGTAAAAATATACAAACCCAAGTTGATGCCTGTCTTACAAAATGAATGCATTTTTCAAAAATCGTAATGCTATCGAACTCAAAGAAATATTAAGCAACTATTTTTCAGATTTTTTTTTTTTTTTAGACTAGGTCTAGTTATTTTCCCTGTGGAACTGCAGGCTCACGTTGCCCGGGGTACCACGGACTCAACCAATACTCAGCCTCAGCTTCCCAGGTAGCTTGGATTACAGGAGCGTGCCACTACACCCAGCTATTTTTTTGGAACTAGGTCTCTATGTGTTGCCCTGAGCGGGTGACTGGAACTGCGATCCTTGGCCCTGGCCGTGGCTTCCTAGGCTGCCACTTACAGGCACCGTACCCGGCCCTATTTTTCAGATTAAAGGGACAAGTAACATGTTAACTGAATGCACTATATGATCTTTGAGTTCCTTTTGCTATGCAGAGTGTTGTTGTGATAATTGCTGATCTTTAAAGTTTGTGGATAAAAAATGGTATTTTCTAATTTTCATAATGGTATTGTAGCCATGTAAAATAATACTTCCATTATGAGTGGTGTAAATTTGATGTATTTGATGTATCAGCAAATGTTGATGGCCTTCCACATACACACTAAACTCCCCATCACTGTTAAGAACTGGTCCTTGGCCGGGCATGGTGACTCATGCTTGTAAGCGTCAGCCTGTGAGGTGGCCGGGGGTTAGGGATCGCGGTTCGAGACCCACCTGGGGCCCGTAACGAGACCTAGTTCCAAAAAATATATAGCTGGGCATGGTGGCGCGCACCTGTAATCCCAGCTACCTGGGAAGCTGAGGCTGGGGATTGTTTGAGTCTGTCGTACCCCAGGCAACGAGAGCCTGTGGTTCCATGGGCAAAAATAGCAAGACCTAGTCTCAAAAACAAAACAAAAACAAAAACAAACAAAAAAAAAAAGGTCCTGTCCACCTGATTTCATTCCCTGTCACTCTTCCCCACTTAATCACTATGATAGGCCACAGTCTGACAAGAACAAATCGAGGAAGCCTGTGCTCGCTGTTCCCTGAATCACTCTCGTCTTATTTATTTTTTTCCACTGAGGTTACATAGTACCTCGTTACTATCTAGCTTTTAGTAGATTTATACCTCTTCAAATGTATCGTAACACGATATCCCATAAAAGTTCTAAAATCTTAATACATTAAAACTTCTAAAACCTTCTACTGTAAATCTAATTGGTCCCTGCTACCTGGTACTTACCCCTTCCTCTCTGATAACCAACATTTGTTGTTAGTCTAAGGGTTGTTTCTGTTTTCCTTTGTGTTACTTTTTATATTCCTCATACCATCGCAGAGTATTGTTGCAATAACTGCTGATCTTTAAAGTCTATGAATGGAAAAATGGTATTTTCTAAAACCTAAAGGATTTTATCATTTTTATATCTCAGTAGTATTCCATTGTGTATAGATACCACATGAACTGTAAATGGACATTTAGTTTCTGTGCTGTACTGGTTTCTGTAATGTACCCTCAGCCTTTTCACAGTATCGTTTCAGTTTATCACACATACAGAAAGTCAGTTCCTAAGTACTCTGCCTAAAACTCCTCCATTAGCTCACCTCAGTTTTTACAAGTTGAAACCATTTTATTTCCCCTTTTTTACCCTTTTTTTCCCATTGGATGTAAACTCTCTTGGATGGGGTTACTGCCTTATTAGCAGTCTTTATTAGAGTATTTCAGATATATTCCTGTATAATGAATGCTTTTTAATCAGTGCATTTATAAAATTCCAACCTGAGCTCATAGTTGATATCCTTAGAAAGCAACTTCCGCTCTCCTGAGAATAGGTGGGTAAAAGGGATGCCATCAAAAATACTAGGACAGAACTTGTTGCACCTGAGGGACACCTTTCCTACACTGCGGGTTTAAGAAAGAATAAGAGAGCGAGAAGACAGAAATAACATATAAAGTACCAATAATTTATAGGACAAGTATCAAAGTGGTTCAACAACACTCAGGGCCCCGACAGGGACACAGGCCCGACCTCGCCCTAACGCCATTGCCATTGATTCTGCACATGCGCGAAGCCCTCCATCTCCCCCTCCTTTTCCCACAATCCTTTTCTTTTGCGGATTAAAATCCCAGGAACTAGTCACAGGGAAGAAGGTTATTGGTCGAAAGAGCAGCCAATGAAAGAGCCTGTTACTGGTCTGCGCGCTGCGGCGTAGGGGAAGCGCTTTAGGCCCTCAAGCCCTGCGCGTCGGGGTGGTTTTGGCACCATGAGCTCCATCGGCACTGGGGTGAGTTTGTCGTCTGTCGGTGTGATAGTCTCGCCCAAGGACCGGTGGTGAAGGGAACTCGGACAGCTGCCTGGGGTGGCCGCCTTGGGGTTCGCTGGGACTGCGTTAGCTCCGCGGGGCTGCTTTCAGCTGCCTGGTAACTAGCCCCGTCCTTCCTGCGCTCACTTAATTACTAGGCCTGCTGTGGTGGTGACCCGAAGCCTCACGGCTCGGGTAGCGGCTGGGCGGTGAGATTTGAAGTCGCTTCGGATTGCTGAGTCACTTTCTAAGCTAAGATAAAGTCGCCTAGGGAAACCGAAAGTGGAAACTCGTGGGGCCTGAAATGGTGTGTAAGGGTTTGGCGACAGCCTCTTGAGAATCGCCGAGGCAAGAGAGCTTAGGCTTCCGAGGTCTGGGACGCTCTTGTCGGTGCATCGCCTTTACGGCTCCTGAGGTGCTGCTGACTCACGCGCCTTTTTCTTCTCGCGTTCTAGTGCAGTCATCCACCCTTCTCTTTGTGCCTCGGGAAACCCAATAGGGACAGAAGGAATAGGGGAAATTGTCTGAATAGCTCAGTCGGAAGACTTTCGTCGTGTTTCCTTTGTCTAAGCATTTCCCGTGAGGTTAATTAACAGCACTTGATTTAGCAATTCTCTGAACAGTTTTGTGATTTGTTGGGGACATAACCGCTACTGACAGGTAATAAACAGGGGAGGATTTTTGTAGTTGGACTTAATTGCTCGACTTGCTGTTTACCTTTGTTAAGTGTGCAGCAGCTGTGCAATCTTTTGCTTACTCTTATGTGTTCTTTATATAAAAAAATAGATTTTTGTTTTAAAATGTTTGTACTAAAGGCATTGAAAATTGGATCCCTAAAATTGACTTGTAATTAAAAAGCGTTGGCTTACCTTCTCTATTGATAGTGTTTTATTTTGCAAACCTTTAAAAAACACTTGGTCATGTAATATAGCCATTTGAGTTGTATTACAGTGCTATAGTTAAGGATTCCCATGTAACAGATCAGTAAACTGAGACTCAGAAATTACTATTGTTGAAGGCTTATCACATGTCTACTTCTCTGAAGAATGCCAGATATGAGGACCTGTCTACTTGACATTTCTCTCCACTTGATTATTTAGTAGGTATTTCAAGCCACACATCCAATTCTTTTAACAGAGTGCTTTTTAAAAACTTATAGTCCTAATTCCTGCCCCATGAGCACTTGTGCACTCACATGAATACTCCTTTTTTTTTTTTTTTTTTTTTTTTTTTTTTTTTTTTTTTTTTTTTTTTTTTGAGACTAGGTCTCACTATTTTGCCAGTGGAACCGTAGGCTCACATTGCCTGGAGTACCACAGACTCAAGCAGTCCCCAGCCTCAGCTTTGCGGGTAGCTGGGATTACAGGTGTGCACCACCATGCACAGCTGTTTTTTTTGGGACTAGGTCTCGATAGGTGCCCCTGGCGGAACTCGAACCCTGGCCCCAGCCGTGGCTTCCTAGCTGCCACCTTCAGGCATGTGCCACCATGCTCAGTCTTTGCACACTGACTCTTGACATAGTTTGGCTCTAACATACCTCTGGTTAAAATACACTCTTCTCTCCACCACTTAAGTGGCCTTATTGCTTTTCCTGGATTTTACCAGGTTATTTCTACCCTAACAGATTTAAGGTAAATACCAGGTTGAAGACTCCTCCATGTCGTAAATGGTTAATTATTTAGTTTTGACTTTCAGCCTAAAGAACTAATAAAATTGACCCCAAAAGATTTTCTCAAATCAGGTAGTCTGTGGTTCCTATCACTTTACCTTATCTAATTTTCATAATAGTATATCTTTTCTTGTTTACTCCTGTGTCACCAGCACCCAGATTTGTGTCTAATCTGATTTGAAAATGAGGGACTTAAAAATGAATTAGTCATTTCATCTAAATGACTAAGATACATACTTATTAAATATTTGAAAGCTAAACAATTTGTCCATAGTTATTCAATTTGTTTGTACCACAAATTAAAATGTTCTAATCCCAGTACTTTTCTTACAGTGTACTATCTAAATGTATTCTGTGTAAATAGGTTCTGACTTTACCCAAGACTTGCATCAGTTGGTTTTCAATAATGGAAATATAAAGTGTTCAACTTTTCCCGAGTGATGTTGATACTCTGATATGCTTCCTCTTTTTCAAAGTAAAGTCTGCAAATGCCAATGTATAAGGTATATAGGAAGAAAAATACTGCCGAAGATATACCATTATTAACTTAGTTTTGTCTTTTTTGTCTTAGTATGATCTGTCAGCCTCTACATTCTCTCCTGATGGAAGAGTTTTTCAGGTTGAATACGCTATGAAAGCTGTGGAAAACAGTAGGTAAGAAACATTGTTTTACTTGAAATTAGCATAATTTAACCAGCTATTTTCTCCTTTTCTACATAATTCATATTGAAACTTTGTTTTATCACATTGGCACAAACTAGTAAAAGCTGTAAAATTATCTCAATTTAATAGTCATTTCCAGATTTTTTCCAGTCATTTCCATTTCCAGTCATTTCCATTTCTAGATCAGATTTTTATAATGAACTTCCATCTTATGTATTTAATTGGTCCAGGATTTTTCACTTAGCCATTCTGCTACTAGTATCTCACTTAGACATTCTCTTATATATAGTATATAAAACCTAAATCACCATCTTTCCTAGCCTATTTTCCTTTTTTAGATTATTGACTTACATTATGGTTTTCATTGACCACTAGGTTTGTGACCATGTTACCTTATTTTTTATACCATATACTTTTGTTTTTTTGAATGTACACAGTAAACCGATATAGTTAGTTACATGTTTGTCTCAGCAGGGACAAGAACAGGCTGCCATACTGCATCCAAAAGGTATAGGATCAGTAAGATTTTCTATTGGATTCTCTTCATGCATTTTTTTTTTTTGTTGTTGTTAAAAGTAACGTACTAAAATAATTCTTTTGTATTCTTGTGACTCTGGTTAAATAATTAGACTTGTTGATATAATTTAATAGTTTTTTATTAAATAAATTTTGAAACCAGTTGTATTTAAGTTATTATATTTTACAATCTGGAACACCTTTGGATGAACTAAAACATTTAAAAGTAATTGAATCATGACATCTCATTAGATCTTTTAAAGAATTTTTTTAGACTTAACAGAGTGTTGGTGTTTGAGTTTAAATTTTCTCATAACGAAACTTTTGTAGTAGGTTGTAGAGTAGTGAAATCAAGAATTTCAGAGATGTACATGTAGAAATACTGAATTTTCTCTTTTTGTCCCAGTATACTCAATATTAGAATATAGAGCCAGGCACAGTGGCGCATGCCTTTAAGTGCAGCTACAGAGTGCTGCTGAGACTAGGAATCGCTTGAGTCCATGGGTTCAAGACGTGAGACCCACTCGGGGCAACATAGTGAGACCTAGTCTCAAAAAATAGCTGGGCGTGGTAGTGCACGCTTGTAATCCCACCTATCTGGGAAGCTGAGGCTGGGGATCACTTGAGTCCTTGGTACCCTGGACAACGTGAGCCTGCAGTTCCACGGGCAAAAATAGCAAGACCTAGTCTCAAAAATAAAAAAAAAAATTGATTATAGTTTCATGAGACTTGAGACTATTATTTGTTTTTTTATGTGCTG
>PVHY01020923.1:0-24736 GCA_004024945.1 Uropsilus gracilis
CCCCCCCCCCGTCTCTTACCCTATAAGCCCCCGAGGTTCCTCTCTCTCGTGTGCGTCCGGGGCTGCTGGCGCGGCCATGCCTGCTCGCGGACACCTCGGACGCGCCCCCTTCCCCCCAACTCTGTAGCTCCCTCAGCCTCCCGAAGAGTCGGGCAACCCCGACGCTGGTCCCGGCGAGTGTATCGCGCCCAGGACAAATGCGGCGCTTTGGCACCCGCCGGCGGGAGGAGTCGGGCACAAACGTTCATTGATACAAATGAATAAATAAACGCGCCGGGAGAGCGCGGCCCCCTTCTTCCGCCGACCGCGGGGGGCCCGGGCGCGTGCCTGGGCGCGGCGCGCGTGTGGCCCGGGGCCGCACCTGCGTGCGTGCTCGTGTGTGTTCCCGCCTCGGCCCCGTCTGTGGAGCTGTGAGGTGTGCCTACGGGCTCGTGCGTTCTGGAGCCGTTTTCTGGGCGTCCGCGCATCCTCCTGTCATCTGGCTTCGCTCCCTGCGTGTGTGTGACACTGGGGGTTCTGCGTGCCCAGCCCTGGTCGTCTGGCCGGAGCCTGCTCGCCCTCGCCGGCGGCGCGTCCGGCGTTCCCCAGCCCCCGCGGCTCGGTCGCTCTCGCGCGCGCTCCCAGAGCTGCAGACTTGAGCTCCCACCTTCAGTTTAGGACGTCGTCGACAGGAAACTAGACTTTCCTGTTAGCACCAACCCTGCACCCCCAGAAGACTCTGTTTTAGGGTTCACTTGACGAGAATGTGTGTGAGCGTCTAAGGTGCGAGCCCTGGTGCGGTCCCTCCCTGCGCGAGCGCTCCTGAGGTGGCTGTGGAGGGCGGAGATTTACAAACTGGTCTCCAGGTTCCCGGCGCCCGGTCATCTCCACGCTCACTCTCTGCCCTGGAACCCCACCTGGTGGACAGTTCTAGTACTACAAAGTCCGGGGGAAGATGCCATTCTCCCCCTTCCCTCAGTCTTGCTTCCAAAGCAGGAAATCAACCCTGGAAAAGTCTGCTTGTGCACTGCCAAGGAGCTCCACACCTCCACCATCAGTACCCTCAGATGGCCTCCCCGGGCAGCTTGGGGTAGCGACACTCACAGAGTCCCTGATAGGATGCCCCGTCCTAGAAATGGAGAACTGCGCACGTTCAGCACCAGGGAAACGTCACAGGTCAGCCCTGGCTGAGGGTGCCCTGCAGGGTGAGGCCAGCGCTAGTCCACTCCCCATTTTGGGGCTGTTCAGCCAGACTGGCCTGGAGGCGATTGTTGAGGTCCTGCTGTTTTGAAGAACCCTAAAACTCAAGCCTGACCCCCAGGCAGATTACTGGCCCTAGAGGTGATGAAATGGGCCAGCTGACCCTGGGGAACCCACTTGGGAAGACCTCAGTCTCTGAAAGCCTAGCCTTAGAGACATGCAAATAGATGCAGGGGCAGAGACCGAGCATGGGCACATACAGGAAGGCACACAGGCTTAGAGAGTTGCTGTCAACACACACACACACACACAGAGAGAGAGAGAGAGCCAGCCACCTAGCGACTAACAGCAAGAGTCTGCTCTGTGGGAATCCCAGCCCTGAAACGCCATCTTCCCCATCCCTGCCTGCCCCCAATTCCCTTCTGTGCATTTCCAAGCCTCCCTGTGGAGGATGGAGGGGGTGTCCGGAGGGGAGATAGGGTGTTATTCGGTGTCCTTTTAGCCCGGCCACCACCGGGACTGCTGGATGCTGAGCGTTCAGGAGGACAACAGAGCCCCATAGCCCTAGTTACCGCATCATCTCTCTGCTCACATCCCAAGAGCATTTAGGGAGAGAAGAGAGGAAAGGCAGGCTATTGGAATCCACAGCCTTCCCAGAGATATGGGGGGAGTAGCAATGGGGGTGGCAGCAGAGTGGAGGACAGGGGACATCAGTGACCATCTTTAGCAGTCAGATGTCATCAAAGCACACTTGGGTCGACCTCAGAGGGGCTTCTGATGCAGGCCCCAGAATGAGGCCTGTCCAGATCCCACTGCAACTTAGCCCTGACCTCCGCCCATGCTGCCCCCTACCCCAGTGGCAGACGGAACCTGTCCCACATCCCAGACAGAGTCCCAGTCCCAGCAGACATCGCCTAGTCCACTGCTGGCCATGGACTCTGAGCTGCCCGAAGGTGGGGGACATCTTACCCAGGGGGTTGTCTGGACAGATATTTTCTCATTCTGGCCTGAGCGTGATGGGCCCGTCCGTATGAGCATCCCTCTCCCTTCAGGCCGCCGGCAGTTCCTATCACAGGTATTCCGGGGCGCCCCCCTCCCAGGCACACCCCAGCCTTCAGCTGTCCCCAGCAGTGCTGAGGCCTCACAGCCTGTCAGGCACCTTGAAATCAGCCCAAACAGAGTGGAGAATGCGTCCAAGGGATGTTGGTTCAAGGAAGTTCTGACCAGCTGAACTTGGTATTGTTGGGCAAAAGGGGGGTGGGAGTCAGCATGGCCAGGCTTTGAGCACTCGTTTGTGCAGACAAGGCCATGCTACCTGCTTCCCCAGGCTCAGAAGCACCCCCCCCCAGGACAAACCTCCTAATAGCCCTGCCCCATGCCCCAAGCTCCCCGGGAGACACCTCACACTGCGCTTCCTAGGCCCCTGTCTGCACGCAGGCGGATCCGCCATCCCATGTCTCCAAAGCTGCAGTTTGATTTCATCTCCACAAGAGCCCGTGCGCCAACGTTCCTTTTAGATATTAGATTTACATATGATGCTTTGTACTAGGGAGAAAACCCAGCCCCGCGCGGGGAAGGGGGGCATTGTCTGGTCCTCCTCCCCCTCCCCAAGCAAAGCCCCCCACCTGCACTCCCACCAAGCCCCTGGCCCGCACAGCAGCTGCTCTTTGTTCTGTGGTCTTGCTTCTGGTCAGTAACATTGCCAACAGAGGGACCTGTCCATGTTTGCCGTCAAGTTCGTGTAGTTTGAGCCCTGAGGCTTTTAAGTCAACACTTTAGTTTTGTAAGTGATGCTTAAGTTGCCTCAGCTTCCTCCCAGCAGAGCCTACCAGAATGAGGGGGCCGAGCCCTGGAGGAAGACGGCCTGGCCCTTGATCCTACTGACCAGGGACCAGAGAGGAAGAAAGGCTGGCGTTCTGGGGTCTATAGAGTTTGGGGGGGCCTTCTTGGCCTCCCCTGCCCTGTGGTAATCTAGCCTAAGGGGTTCAACTCGGAATTCCACTCTGCTCTCTGAGGTCAGCCCCGGCCTGCCTGGCTGGCCGAGGAGCCTTTGTATACCAGTTCTCTGCTCCTCTTCATCGTCCCCCGAAGACGAAGGCCACCCCCCATCCTCCTGAGGCCCCCTGATTCATGCCTGCTGGAAAAGTCCCTCCCAGTGGGGAGCCCACATTCTCCGTCGCCGGAGAATCTGCGGAGGAGAGGCCCGGCACCCCAGCCCAGCCTCGGACACCCCCTCCAAGCCACTCGGAGCCACAGCAGAAACTGCTGCTCCTGCGGACTAGCAGCACCCCCAGCCCTGCATCCGGGACCTCAGCTGGCATGGAAGGGCCTGTTCGGCCACCTTCTCCGACCCATGCCCGCCTGCGGGGCAGGCACTAGGCCTGCGGTGTCCCATCGCCTCCCAGGCCTCAAGGACACTTTGAGGACACTTGCTGGCTGTGCCCTGGCCACGCTGAGGGAGGGCTGGGACCCCCGCTGTTCTGGCTGGTTGGGGGTGGGGCGTTAACCCAGTTCGCTTGGCCATCCCCACCGGGCCCTGGATCCGCCTTTCTGGAGCCCCCAGGGGCAAACTTTTCCTCCCTCACCCACTGGTTCACTCAGGGGCCTGGGGGCTGACACTTAGAACATGGAGCCCCTCAAGACCTCTGCCCCCCAGTCCCGCCCACCTGCCCACCTCTGCGAGCTGCCATTCTGTGGTACTGCCCTGTCCAGCAGGTTGGGTATTCTAGTTACTTCTTAAAGGCTTCCTGCCCCTTACTTAGTGTGACCTGCTCCCACTCAGCCACCCCCTCGCCTCTGACTCCTTGGATACGCATATGTCCACGTCTACTTTGTACGTAGCACTCTTGTCCGCGCCCTGCGGGCAGTGCCGGAGGCGGGCACAACCTGGCTCCTCACTCCCGGTCGTGCGGAGATCACCGGCCAGGACAGAGCCCCTTGGCAGCCCCCTGCAGCCCTGGGAAGGTGGTAGCCCTCCAGAAAGAACTCGCTGCTTTCTCCTGCCTATGGCCCGAGCCTCATTTCGGACCCCTCAGCTCCAGGGTCTCGCCCCAGAAGGAGGTTTTGGAAAGAAGTAGAACTACGCCCACCCTCCCCTGTCCCAAGCCCCAAGCCCCGTCCTGCACCATCCACCCCACACCCCGCCCCGACGAAAGCAACCCGAAAGGGACTTGCCAATGGCGAGACCAGGGTGGGTACGAGGAACGCAGCCGACAGCTGTGCCCAGCTCGGCACTGCTTGGAAAAGAGTAGCCTGCGGTGGCCAGCTACTCTTGTGGTGGACCCCGGCAGCGCCCCGAGCTGGCTGTGGCTGGCAGGGACACTGCCGCAGCGATGGCGCTCCCTCAGGCCTGGGAGCCAAGAGCCCTTTATAGCCTCAAACCTGCCCTGGCACCGCCCACTGGGCGGCTGCAACCCAGCCTGCAACGAGGGGAGTCGCTGGAGCTGGGAGGGCGTCCACCCCGGGACCCCAGGGCCGGGCCCCCCACACAGGAGTCTGGTCCCACCTCCTCCATCCCGGGCAGCTCTGTGTCCTGGTATGTGTGTGTGTGCGCGCGTGCGCGCGTGCTTAAAGGTCCATTCAAAGACCTCAGATCTCTTTCCCTCATCCTCTTTCTCTGGCAGTAACAGTGTTTGAAAGGATGGGGAGAGCTGTGTGTTTCTGCTCAGTTTATCAAATTACAGTCGGTGACAAAGGACCGAAGTGCATTTTCTTGAAGGCTTGACAATCGGGACCCAGGACGAAGAAAGAAAGGCACGACAGAGAGCCCAGCGCTTTTGTGGAAGGTAAAACACCCATGTGAAAAGCGGGGACGTGGCTGGGTGGCTCTGAGGGATTTTGCCCTCACGTTGTTTGGTGCTGAAAACTGCTTCCCTGCTCTCCACTCTCCGAGATGGCAGGAATCCCACGGATCCCAGAGATGGCAGGGCTGATTTTTAAAAGGAACTGTCTTCATTTGCACTTGGACTGAGATAAGCTGAGCACGGCTCTCCTCTCCAGGGCTCCCCATGCAGCCCCCCCCACCCCCGCCCTGTGCCAGGGAAGCCTTCCCAGAGATCGCACTGGGGTCCAGTGCCTCTGGCGCTCCCGCCCCCTCGGCCTGGCAGCCAGCATCTCCTCAGTGGCCTGGTTGGGACAAAGACGAGTAGGCTTTTCCCTGTCAATCAAAGTTCTGTTCTGAACCTCAATTCCAGGGGTCTTGAGAGGGAGGAGAGATTCAGGGCAGGTTGGACCTTGAGGTAGGGACCCTCAGGTGGGAGGGGGTGGCGTTGGACAGCTTGCCCCAAATATTCCCCTTCTTTGGGGGGCACTGGGGAGGATGGCAAACCATCACCAGCCTCCGGAGCGGAAGCACAAGCCTGGGAGGAAAAGCGGCCTCTCATCCAGGACTTGATGCTCTGCCTTCCTGTCCTTGAGTGGCTTCCGTTCAGGCGCTGGGCAGTCAGCAGGCAGACCGAGGCCCAGAGGCCTTGCCCAGGGAGCCTGAGGGGCAGGGCAGGTGACCCTCAGAGTCCAGCCCCTTCCTCTGCAGAAGGCCATGGCCCAACTGACTGATTCTGAGGAGATGGTGGCAGGACAGGGAGGCTGTGTGGCCGCCTACCTGAAAGTCCCGCCCTGTTTCCCCACTTCTATACCCCCCCATCCAGCTCCGAGTCAACATCCATGATGCCACAGTTCCTAGTTGCTTTCCCCTCTAGACACTCATAGGATGGCCAGAGAGAAGAGGAACAATTCCCAGGGAACAATTCCCTGGACTGTTGTCGTGGCCAAGGTCATCTTAGCACTGGCCCATAAACACTCCAGGATTTTACCTGGGCCTGACGGCCGAGGCCTCGTCACTCTGGAGGTGGCCTTTGGTTCCCAGAGGAGGTTACGCCCTCAGGTTACTTCCTGTCAGCATTCCCGCCCAAATTCTACACTCCGCATCAAACGAAGCTCAGTCCCGCCCCATGGGCTCCCACTCTCGCAGAGCGATTGCCACCCTGACACCTCGTCTCTGCAAAATCTGCAGCACCTCATCCTTTCCGTCTTCCCTCACTGTCCTGCTATCTCAAACTCACTGATTCTCCATACATGCCAACAGGCAGAGTGGCGCAGGAGCTGAGAGCAGGGGCCGAGGCTCCAGATCTGCTGGTTTGCTCGCTCTCCTGTCTGACCTGCAATGCCCCTGCAGTGGAATGGAGTAGAAGGGAACAGATCTGAGGCAGGGAGGCCTCTCAGGCTTCTGATCGCTCAGGTAATACTAGGACTAGTGGTCACTAGTGATAGCACAGTAACAACCCGATGCTTCTTCAGTGCTTCCCGCGTGCCTGGCACCTTTTAAAGCCCCTCCCACATATTATGTCACTTAACCCTCACAGCAAGCCCAGGGGAGACTACATTATCTCCACCTGCAGGAAGAAGTAGCCACGGTTTCAACAACTCACCCAAGCGACTCCTGCCGCACTTTGGCGTTTAACCTTAGTCTTTCTTCCTTATTTATTGATGTGCTGAATGTTCTCCAGAAGTCACAGCCCGAGGATCTGAGTTAGAGTCTGAGCTGTGAGGGCCAAGCCAAGCTGGTGGCCGTGAGGGTGGAGAGAAGGGGACAGGGTTGCCAAGAACTTCGAGCTCAGATCAAAGTGAACAGACGTGGCCATTATTCAGGGGGTAGGGGTGTGAGGGCTGCAGAGGACTTCACGTGGGGAGCAGGTACCTGTTGGTGAAATTTACTAAGTAAGGCGCTGGGGTGAAGGGAAAGCAAGTACTGAGTGTGGGTTTTCCCTAGTGCGCCCCCAGGAATCAAGGCATGTTTGCATGGAGCCATCAGTGGGCTGTTAGCTCGAGGAGACAGACGTGGTGGAGGAACATTCTCAGTATCTCTGCATTCAGGAGCTGAGGGCAGATAGAGGAGACAAGAAACCTACACAGACGACATGAGGACAGAGGCTGGAGCTCCAGGGACATTGAGAGTGACATCTGAGTAGAGGAAAAGGGGCCCAAGAAGAGGAACCTCTTTTCTTTGCCCAAAACATACATCCTGGCCGGCCTCATTGAGGTTGACGGCTGTCTGTGTGCTTCTCAGCACCGAGACGCTCAGGCTCATCATGGAACTTGAGTCAGCAACTTCCCTCCTACCCAGCCTACGCATGTGCATGCACACATGTGTGCACACATCCATGTGCACACACACACGTGCACACACAACCCTCAAGACGGATGCACTCCTGTCACGGCTTCTTTAACAGTTAATTTTGGCATCTTCTATTGCATGCGAGACCCTCCGTTTCACCGAGGCTTCTTACCACATCATATGTGACAGAAACGTCTGAGGCCCTCTCCCAAGAGATTGCGTTTGTCGGTCCCCAGGCTAAGATGGTCCAGGCTGCAGGGTGGAGTGCACCACCCCACCTCCTGCTGCAGAGTCCCAGCTCCTGGAGAGCGTGTCCTGACTGGCCTTGAGCTCTGTGCTCAGGACCGAGACAGGAGGGGCATCTCTGTGGACCTGAGGGGTGCGAAGACCCAGGGAAACGAAGACCGAAACAGAGAGGACCTGTGTCAACCCCTGGGGGGTGGTGAGGTTCCATGGAAGGGGTAGGTGACATGTATGGAGAGATGGCTCCCTTCCCGGGCACTCTCCTGGCCACAGCTGGAAGGGGGGCAGGAAGCAGAGGGACCAGGCCTGGGGGGACACATAGGTGAGAGTCAGGTGGAGGGAAGAGGTGGAGAATGGAGGTGGTTCTTGGGTAACTAGTTCCGAGGGCACCGGCTCTGGCAGCCCCGGGCTGGGCGCTCCTTCTGGGGGCAGACAAGGCATTTGCTCTCAGGGGCAGGTGGCAGCTGTGAGGAGGATTCTGGAGGGCAGAGGAGCAGGGAAAGCTCCAGCGTGTCCTCTCCTGGGAGGCTGCACGCATCCCGTTCTCAGAGGCCTCCGCCATACTCGGAGTCACACATAGGTCTCAGTCACACATGCTTCACAACCATGTGGGCCTCCTCAGTCTCCACCAAGTGGCTCAGAGGCTGAGCTTCCTGGCCTGGGAGCCTCTGACCCGGAAGGAGAAGGGCCACCCATGCACCCAGCATCTCAGCACCGAAGAGCGGGGCATGGATTGGCCTGCAGTGGGAGGGACGCCTCACCAGAGTCTGGGGCAATGGGGAAGGTCACTGGGGGTGAGGATGGGGTGGGGATGGGACACCTTGTCAGAGCGTGCATCATTGCTGCCAACAGGACCCTGCGTGGCCCTTCGCCTGCACTGGATAGGCATGTCCAGCTCTGCTCAGGCCGGAAGCTACCTGTGACACAGCTCAGAGGGGCTGGGGTCGCGGGGGGAGGAACAGTGAACTGCTGCTATGTGGCAGGGCAGCCACCACTCAGACCCCCTCTCCGCCCCTCTGGGCCCCTGTGTCAGGAATTTCTTCCAGCCACCTAGTCACGCTACCTGGTCCTTCCCAGGCTCCGGGCAGCGCACAGGGTGCTGAGGACAGAGGAGGGGGCGATCGTCCCAAGTCAGAGTCCTCTGAGAGGGGACACGTGCATCCGGGCCAGCAGCCATGTCCTCGTGAGAGCAGCCGGCCAGACGCAGGCCATGGGGCAGGCCGCAAGCACCCCGGGGGCCACTCTGCCTTCAGCAGCTGATCGCCTGGCCAGGTCACTTCACCTGGGGCTCGATTTCCCTGTAACCAGGTAAGCCTGGTTTATTGGGCAACTGTCACTTGGGAGGACTTCCAAAAAGGCACTGTGCGGCACCCCTGACACGGTGGTGGACACGGCAGAGACAGCTTCCGGGGGCCCCAGCCTTGGGGCCGCTCCCTGGCCTGGCTCCTGGAGTCCTGGGAGTGGCCGCTGCAGCAATTCCTAGCTTGCAACATCTCCTTAAAGGGAACCCCGCCCCCATCAGGTGAGCTTCAGAAGCTACAAATTCAGGGGCCTGAAAGGCAATGCCTGGCCTTCCTGCTCTGCCCCACTCACACAAGAGCCCCCCACCCACCCCTGTGTCAGCCTGGCCCGGCACGGCTCACCTTGGCTGGGCAGGGCACCTGCCACCCCGTCCCCTGCTCATGGCCAGCCACCCCGGGCCCCACGCCACCCGGGCCCCACGAGACGGCTCCCCCGGTGGACTCGGCACCATGTCCAGTCCCGGCAGGGGCTCTGCTCCGGAGTCATGAAGTCCCAGAGAAGCCAGGCCTAGGCCTGTGCTAGGCAACGCGGGAGCACAGGAATGGGCCGTGAGGAAAACAAAAGCCACTTGGCTGGCCTCCCCATCAGCGCCCGTTTCCCTAAGGACCCTTGGAGGGAGCGGGGACCCAGGGCTCCCTACTCGTGTCTGGGAGATGGATGGGGCTGATCTCTCCACAATTCCTCCCCATAAATCTGATTTGGCCCCTCATCCGTCTAGGCCCGTCTCCATGGAGGGGTGTGCTGGTGATGAATGGGCTGCCTGGCTAATGTGACTGGGGTGGCAGGGACGTGGGGCGGAGCCCCCCGCTGATGGATGGGCCTCACGAGAGCATATTGCATTAGACACCCCTAATGCAATCAGCAGCCCATTACCATCCCAATTTGTTGCTCTTCTTCACCAGGGTGGGGCAGTGGCGCTGGAAGATTGAGGAGGGTGTCAAGACGTGAGAGATACCTGGGGGGATTTCAGGAGGGGACAAGATTTCCCAGCCCAGCCAATTGCTACAGAAATGAAGGGGCCGTGAGTGTGTGCGTGGCCAGGGGAGAGAGACCCAGGGAGCAGTGAGACCTGTCTGAAGTCATTTCTGGAAGCCAAGGGGGCGGTGGACCCAGCCCTTGGAGCTCCTGCTCTCTGTGCCTGGGTAGCCAGGTTGGTGCAGAGGGTGGGAGGAAGAGGAGAGGAGCCGTCTGGATGCTTGTCGCTGGGAGGCTTCCTACCCCTCAGTAAAAGGAGTGAAGCTAAACATCACAGCCTCCTTCCTCCACCAGCCCTGGGTGGCAACCACAGCCCTACCCCCGGCCCATCTACAGGACTTGTGCGCTCTGTCTTTCTGTCACGTTCGAGTCCTAAACACTGCACTGTCCAGTTCCAGGTCACCTGAAAACGTCTTAGAACAAAATGCTCTTTCCTGTTTAGAAGCTGTGAGCTGCCCGGAATGGTGGCTTGTGCCTTTAATTCCAGCCTAGGAGGGGAGGCCGAGGCTAGGACTCACTTGAGTCCACAGGTTCGAGACCTGCCCCAGGCAACATAGTGAGGCCTAGTCCCTAAAAAATAGCTGGGTGTGGTGGCATGTGCCTGTAATCGCAGCTACCTGGGAGGCTGAGGCTGGGGATTGCTTGATTCCTTCTTTAGAGACCTAGGCTCTAAAATAATAAAAAGAAATGTGTCTTTCCCATCTGACCCTAACAACAGATACTCTGATTCCTTCCAACTCCCTTTGTCACAAACATCATGCAGCGGATTCATTTTCTCTGGGTGTTTTGCCAGGAAGGAGCCCCCAGGGCCCCAGGGGGTGTGTACCCACCAAGTCCTGCTGAGTGACTGCTTGTGTGCAAAGCACCAAGGTCCCTTCCTCATCCACACACTTGCACTATTCCTCTTTCTAATGCTGCCAGCATGGCAGGTGTGAAGTGACTGAAGCCTTCACACATCCAGTCACCACAGCTTTGAAAGTCCTTCCTTCTCACATTCCCTTTAATTATCCTAAGACTGAAATATCTTCCTTTCCCCATGGGGTAAACTGTAACTCCTCTTTCAAAACCCAATCAGGGCTGGGCACGGGGGTGCGCACCTGTAATCCCAGCTCTGGGAGTCCAAGGCCAGGGATCGCTTGAGTCTGGGTTCAAGACTACCCTAGGCAACATAGCAAGACCGAGTCAAAAAAAAAGCTCTTTGACGCTATGTTGCCTGGGGTTGTCTCAAACCTGCAGACTCAAGTGATTCCTAGCCTCAGCCTCCCAGGTAGCTGGGATTACAGACGCATGCCACTGCAGCTGGCCAAAGAGCATATTCTGGATGGCACTTCCCAGTTTGTCACACCCTCCTTGTACTGGGACAGACTGTATAGGCCATCCCGCCACTTGACATACCCCTGGAATCTCTCCTCACAGTCCCTTTCACCTTGGGGTCAGGCAGCTATGGTTCCTGCCTCCTGAGTGCCATGGAGGAGGGGAGGACAGGGAGGGAAGGAGGCATGATGTGGGTTGTGCTGGTGGAAGCTTGGAAACCAGACAACCCCCGAGAAGCTTCTTTCTCCTGATGAATGCCAAAGATACAGAAATGGTGTTCATCTCCAGTCTCGTGTCTGTGCTTTTAAGACATGTTTTTCTGAATAAATACTTAACTAGATACTCTAGCATCTCACTCATTTCTATGGCAAGCAACTTGATTCTAGTCATTTATAAGCATTTCTTCCTTTTTCTTTCTTTCATTTTTTTTTTTTAGAGACTAGGTCTCACTATGTTGCCCAGGGTAGTCCCAATTCCGTGGACTCAAGCGATCCCCAGTCTCAGCCTCCCAAGACTGGGTTACAGGTGTGTGCCACCATGCCCAGCTGTTTTTTGAGACTAGGTCTTGCTCTGTTGCCTGGGGTAGTCTTGAACCCGTGGACTCAAGCAATTCCTAGCCTCGGGTCTCCCTTCCTAGGCTGGAAGCCACTGTGCTCGGCCCGTTAACATAACTTTCTGCCTATAACATAACCAATGTTTCTATTATTCTGAAAAGACTCTCCCTGACTGCCAACAAATGCTGAGCTGACCCCTCCTGAGGACTGGATGCAAGGGCAAGAGCATGGTTGCTAAAACTGAAAAGTCCTCAGGAGATCAGTGTTCTGCGCCCCAGGTGCCCTGATCTGAGCACTGGAGATAGGTCAGCTGTAGAATTATGTGAGCCACATGACAGCTCTCAGTCCCTCCTTCCTTCTTCATGTTTCTAACTGATTGTTCTACATGTCTGAAGATGAATCCCTCATCTTTTCTCACACCAGGTTTCTCCGCTGAAACTGTTTCTAGAAACCCTGCCATTTTTTCAAGGAAAGCCGGGGGACCACTCCTTTCCTGGCCATTCAGTTAACCAAACGTCTACTAATGTGTCTTGCATGTTGAGCCTTGAATCGGTCCCTCATCTGTATGCCCATTTCCACAGTCGTCAGAGCAGAGGAAACTTCAAGTTGACTGGAGTTTGTTTAGAAACAATGGATGTGACCTGCTGGTGACCTCATTATTCAGGTTACTTCCCACCTGACTTCCAATCCACACTCACCTGATGACATAGGACCACAAACCTCAATGACTAGCACTCGAGCAACCTCCTCCTGGCTCCACATGAAGTTAATTTTAAAAGTTATGTCAAGGAGCAGATAACCCTCGATATGCCAAAGCAAAAAGAGGAAAGATATAATTTCTCAAAAAAAAAAATTCTTCCTGTGTACGTCAGAACAAAATCTTTTGAAGGCAGCTTAAAAAGAGAACAAACAAATCTTACTTATGAATATTCATATAAAATCCTAAATCAGATCTACTAAATAAAAGCCAGAAGTTCACCCAAACAAGAAGACATCATCACCAAAATGGGTTTCAGCCACTCATGAACCAAAAGATGTTTCAATATTAGGATTTGACTGCATTAATAAATAAAGGGGAAAGATAAGGACATTTGATTAAAACTCAAACTTATAACTATAAAACTTATCTTAAACAAACTAGGAGTTGAAAAAAGTTCCCTTAAGTTGATAAATGGAAGCAGACTCCGTAATTAACCACCAAACATGACAGGCCCTTCAGTTAAAGCAAGGCAGGCAGGCATAGAGTCTTAGCATGTTAGTTAATGTTGTATGATCTTAGCCAACAAGGAAGAGAGATAGAACTGCAAGGAAATATCAAAAGTATAAGAACATAAATATTAGAAACAGTACATAGATGGTTCCCTCAACTTTCTTGATTATTCATCTTTTAGGGATCTTTTTCCCTCTTCCTAAGTCCATTTTGTGATAGACATTTTTCTAAAAGCATCAGCTGTCTTTTTTCAGGCTTCCAGACTTATTCCCAAAAAATTAGGTAAAGTATCCTCAACATTATCTAAATGATCCTTTTAAATGCTTAAATTTCCTTAAGTCTGTGGTTATTTCCATTTTCCATTTCTGACTCCTAATTTTGTTGTATTTTACATGATTTTTTCTTGATTAGGTTTGCATAGTGACTTGTGTATTTTATCCTTTTATCAATAAATAACCTTTTGATCTAAAAAGGGACAGGAGACTATCATTATCCACAGATATTAGGCTCCCTACAATAGACTAGCTCAAAGAACCAACCAGAAGTCCAGTAGTTTTAATTAAATCATGCAGTGACTCTTTCAGATTAGTAGCAATTACATAATCAATTGATTTCTTATGTGTTCGCATTAATAAAATTGAACATGTAATTTAAAACATATAATTAATATGAATATTTATGTGACTAATGCAAATTTATGAATAATGCAAGGCTTATGGGAAAAAACATAAAACTTTATGAAAGACATAGCTGATGATCTAGTGATGCACCATATTGGGATATCAATTTCTCCAAAACTGAATAAATTAAATGCAATCCCAATCAAAATCCCCATGGGGTTATTAAATGGAAATTTCACAAATTAATTTGAACGCTCATTTGTGAGAAGAAATGTACAAGAACAGCCAAGAAATTTTTGAAAAAGATCAGTAGAGGGAGATTTCCACTACTAGATATCAGAACATGTTTTAAGGTTACAAAAATGAAAGACTCAAATTTCCATAGAAACAAATCATTGAACCAACAGAATACTAAATCTAAAAACAGACTCAGGCATTGCAAATCAGTGAGGGAAGGATTAATTACTAATAATAAGCGTTTAGCACCTTTAAATAGCCATTTGAGCGAAAAAGTTGGATCTGCCCTTACATAACCTCAAAATAAAATCCAATTTCACTAATTTCTGAACAAAACAAAACAAAAAGATTTTAATAGCCAGAGGGTAAGTGATGAATAGGAAAGTCTTCTAGACCAGATACCAAAAAACTCAGGTTGGCAATTAAACTATATTTCAAAATTCTGTATGATGACAGCTAGTACAAGCAATAGAGAATAGGTAATAATGAAGGTTTAGATTATCAATTTTGAAACCGTTCACTGGGTTGAATAAGTAAATGGCCAGCAAAAGGTAAGAGTTAGGTTCTCATTGTTGGAGAGATGTAGAGAATGAAGTCTAGAATTATTCCTGTGGTGTATGAGACTAGGACTAAAGACATCCATCAGATGTCACATGTTGCGATAGCAGTTTCTGTCTCATACCACACACACATGAACACACACATCTATAGATGCATAGATACTGAGATAATGATATGTTTATAGCTATCTATCAAGACCAGTAGCTATGTTACATATGAATTATCATACATCATAATGTCTCCAGTTCTGTCTGTCGAGAGCCCCTCCAAATAGCAACAAGCACCCCAAGTACTAAGATCTTGGTTTCTAAATATCATTCTCCCATAAAAGAACCAAGTACCTATGAAGAACCAGTTAATTTTAGGTCTGGAATAGGGAAAGTGCAAGATAAGTCTGAGCATTTTAGAGTTTCATAAATATTAAAACTCCAGAGGAGTTTGCCAAAGGTACATAGGAGCCAACTGAAAGAACCCCTCATGGAGAAATCTCAACTGATTTGCGAAAATACATACATACATACATACATACATACATACATACCACAGCATTGCATTTTAACTCAAAATGTAAAATAAATATATAAATCCAAAGAACACAGATGAACAGAACTGAACCACAAGCTCAAAAGTAAATATATATTTATATATTATGCATTTATATTGATTTTATATATATATATATATTCCAGTCCATTGATTTCAATAAAGATGCCTAAACTGGATCTTAGAACCTAAAAGAGAATATTTATGGTAAAATCCTAGTGAAGCATGAGTTTAGTTCATCTTAATACGTCAATGTTGCTTTTTAAAGTGTTCACAAACGTGCATGATGACGGAAGATATTAACAACAGGAGAACACTGGGTGGCTGGTATATGAGACGCCTCTACACCACTCTGCAAATTTTCTGTCAGTGTAAAATTATTCTAAAATAAATGTATTTTAAAATAAGTGGAAGGTGGGAGAACATATCTGTTTACATAGAGCGGATAAGTATGTTTTGGCGTCGATTAGTTCAGAGGCCAGGATCTTCTGAGGAGCTCTGCCAATCCCCCCAGCCGCCCGCCCCCCCTACTCTGGTTGGTTGGCATGCCGATCGCTTCCTCTTTGAGCCCATCCTGGCTCCGTATCTTTCATTCATGGATATGGGCAATTTATTCAGTAGACTCTCCAGAGCACGTTCTGTTGAGAGGAAGCTCTCCCAGACACGAGGATAATCGGAAGAGAAAACGCCCTGCCGTACAACTACAGAGAACATCAACTACGGAGAACACCATCTTGGAGCCACTAGTTCGCTGTGGCTCCGGCTGGCTTAGGGGTCGCTGTGTGCTCGGTTTGACTAATAAGGTGTAAGAGGAAGTCTCAGAGATCATGCTAAGTAATTTAATTCTGACAGCGCAGATTTTAGATGAAAAAAATCTGGAAATCTAAAGAAAAAATGGAAATCCTGGGTTTCTGAGATAGGGATAAGGTTAGCCAGCATGGGCATTTATCTCCACTTTTCTTTGTTTTTCAACCTGGAAAGTAAATGGAATTCTGGAAGGGAAGCAGCTATCCTGTGCCTACAACATGATAAGTCCTCTGAGATGACATAAGAGAAAGACAGAATTCTATGTCATTACTGCACAGCTGGCTGGTCCTATATTGCTTAGGTGCAACTACCTGGAATTATTCTTATATTCATTGCCACTCCCTCCCCCCCAAAAAAATAAAAATAAAAAAAAAAACCTTGGAACCCTACCTTATTCTTTACGGCACCCATCGTCCATTTCATTACTTTTGTGGCTAAACATACTTCTAAAGGATGGAAATAGAAGTTTCTTGGGAATAACTATAAATAGCTAATGAAATAGAAAAATAGCCTCGTAGCAGTCAGCCATGGCAAAGAAGCATCATTTCTTCACACTCCAGTTTGACAGTGTAATGGAGGGTGGAGGGATCTGGGCATACTCGGATTTTGTTAGTGAGGCTATAAAGCAGTATGACATCTTAAAAGACAATTGACATTATCTATCGAAATTTTCAATGTGTCATTTTGAGTAAGACAATGCGTAGGCATTGTTAGGACCCTTACAGAAATATTCGTACATTTGCAAAAAGGTTACCCAGGGTTTTCTCTTGATCGTTCTTTGTAAGTTACTAAACAGATGGAAATTATGTGTAGGCTGTACACCTATCTATTTGTAAGAAAATTTTGACATTTTTGCCATATTCATTTTAGTTTTTTTTTTTTAATATTAGACTTTCAAAAAGTAATCCTATTACTGGAGGGGGGAATCTCATGCTTTTCCTTCCTCTATAGATAGAATTACTATTCTGCATTTATTGATCATTCTCATGCATGTTTTCAAACTTAAAATTGTATTATAATGTCATTATTCGATATTTTTCAATTTAATAACTTTTCAAGATTTGTTCATGTTGATACATGTAATTCATATTAATAACTGGCTAAAAGCCTACTAGGTGGATATATCATAAATATCACATTGATAGAAATTTAGGTTATTTATAATTTTCATCATTATAAGCAATGCTAGAATGAACATTCTTAAGCCTCCACCTTACGTACACATGGCTGAGTTTCCTTGAGAATATTCTTAGATGTGCAACTGTTAGGTCTTAGGATATGCACATCTTTAACATTGCCAGATACAGGCCTCTGTTGGGGCCAGATGTCTTTCAGAATAAGAATTCTTTGGAATTTAGAAAGTCAACATGATAGATATGCCTTATACAGTACTCCTGGCAAGGTTTGGGGAAGTAGTCTACAATTGAATAAATTACTTTTTATGTGGTGAGAAGTATAAATATCCACACTAGATGGGATAAATAAAGATGATAAGTAGCTTCACATCAAGTCAAATTTTGCCACCAAAAGAGTAAAAGAAAACATTTGGTTTTTAGAGCTTGTTGGATTTCTGAACTGCAGATAAGGAATTTGGAGCTGCACCACCAAACTGCTTTGTAAAATGCTGTACTAACTAATTTCTCTACCACTCTTTCTCCATATCCTCACCAGTACTTGGTAATCAGAAAGCAGAAGTTTTGACAGTTTATATATATTCTGTAATTAAAACAGAAAAGAAAAGATCAACATGCAAGGAGATATTTAATCTCTAACATTAATGAAAACATGAAATATCCATGATTATACTAAATAAGAAAAACAAAGAATCCCAATACAGAAAATTTAAAAACCATCAAAAGAATATAAGTGTGATGAATAAATGGACACTTTTATCATCATATAGATAGTAAAAGATGTCATTTACCTGTAAATGGATTTTATAAATGATAGAATTCCAATCAAAATCACAGGGACTTTTAAAACTTGAAAAAATAATTACAAAATGCCCTGAGAGAACAAATATCCAAATATTCAGGAACATTTTGAAACAAGATGGTAATGGCTTAGAAACAGAATGATCATGGAATAAAGTAAGTCCAGAAATAAACTCAAGGATAAATGGAACTTAAGACAAGATAAAGATGACGTCTAAAAATGAGTTAGTGATATTGTGGGATTAGCCATTCGGAAAAAAAAAAAAGAGCTGGATCCTGACCATATTAATCACCTCACAGTAACATACAATCAGTGAACCAACTCTCAGAAGACAACATGGGCTAATATTTTCATAATTTTGAAGAGGGGAAATTGAAGTATGACATGAAGTAAATATCATCAAGGAGACGGCTGACCTACTGAAACTTCAGAAATGAAAAATTCAGCAGGCTGTGCTGGAGGGCGATAGGGTTTAGTATTGTGTGGTAATATATACATGAAGATTAGGAACCTGTACTCCACATCTACAGTAAACCAACATTGTCTTGAAACAACTAAATTAAAAACACATAAAGTCTCTTTTACAGCAGCATGGATGGAGCTGGAAGGCTTGATGCTAAATGAAGTAACTCAGAAGGAAAAAGATAAAGTCTGGATAGTTTCACTTCTATGTGCACTATGAAAAAGACAAACAAAGGGTCAGACAAAGACAAACCCTGAAAGCCGATTACAAATATGAGTCATCCATTCTGGGGAAAGAGTTGGTAAAAGTAAAAACAGGAGATGGTAAGAACACAAGGGAATATAAGGAGGGACTATGGATGCTTTGGTGTGGTAGAAATATAATGTACACAAAAAAGAATTAAAAAATAAAATAAAATAAAAATCTATATGGCAAAAATACCATGATGTTACTATTATGATGTCATCCATCATTTCCCTATTTTGTAATTGCCATGCAGTTTGAGTACTACAGCTCTTTTCTCCACATTCTAGGAATAAGGATAGTTTCAATACACCCAGGATCATTCTGTACTCGGTATGACCTACCATGATGGCCCTTGCTGTAGTAATTGGTTCAAGCCAGAGGTATACCCATGGCATACCATGGCATACCCATGGGTCCTGATAAAAAAGAACAGATGAGGGCTCTAAAGATTCTAGGATTATGGGACAAACAGCCCCTCTTCTAAGAACCCCACAGGAAGTCAACTTCTGCACAGAGTAGGAACGTGAAATGTACCTGGAAAATGGCAGCCACTGGACCACCAGGAGGGAAGTGAGGTTTGGGAAGCCCCCCCCCCCTTCCAGGAGAGTTCTTATAGTCCTCCTATGGCACCCAGCCTGGGGTGCTTTGAACTTTTAGTCCAAAACTTTCCTTTCTGAATTTCATTTTTCTGTTACTTGCAAAACAAGAACTAAATGATATGGACCATGAGAAAACTCAGATGAGCTGGGAAATATATTTGCAGTGCGGATGAAAATGTAAATCTCTATATACAAAGAACCACTAATCAATATGAGAAAGGAAATAAGCTAGCTTTCTTTGTTTCTTTTTTTAAGGAAGAAGCTGCAGATAGCCACTTCATGCAAAAGGAAATACAAGTGACCAACAAGCCATACAAATAGATGCCTTAGCTCACTATAAATTAATGCAAGTAAACCAAGGGAAGTGATTTTTTTTTTTTACTGATAAGAACAGGAAGAACAAAAATCACTGGTATTACTGAGGGCTGAGGATAGAGAAACAGACTCCTAGTCTATTTATATTTTGGAGTCTATTTTTATATTGGAGAGAGTAAATCAGTGATGCTCAAGAGTGATACTAAACTTCTATTAATATTTACTTTTATAACCTTTCAGCAATCAGTTACACTCCTGAAAACTTATGCTATAGAAGCTCTAAGCAAGAAGACAGATATATATATATATAGAAGACAGATATATATATGTATAGAAGACAGATATATATATATATAGATATATACAGATATATACAGATATCTGGCAAGATTGTTTCTAATAGTAAAATACTGGAAACATCCCCAATCTTCATCCATTTGGAATTAAACTGAAGGTCCATGAATGCAATGGAAATAGTTAAGGGTCTCACAAAGGATGAAGAGATCCTCCCTGTTGCCATGAAAGATGTTAAAGACACATTCAGTGGGGACATGTAATACACTAGGATTTGGGGTGAAGGCATTAATATATAGGCACCTATGAAAAGCCTCATCATCATACTGTATAAAAGCACCATCACACTGTCCCTGTGCTCGTGTGTGGGCATGGGATCAGGACTCTGGAGAAAGCACGTCTGCCCTGATTCTGTCAGGTGCCCACGTACACATGTGCACATGTGTGAACACACACAGACACACCACACAGTGACCACATCCTGCCCATTAGGAATTCAACTGTTCCTTGGTTTCTCACCAGCTTCTCACCTGACTCTCATCCCAGGCCCCTGTTCTCTGGAATAAGCCCCATGAGGCGCTTTCTGCCCTATAGAATTCTAGAAGAATACTGAGTAAAAGTGGACTTGCTTTTCACTGCCGCCATCATAAGTGACAAGCTAGTCAATGGCAAATACTGCTCCCAGCAAGGAGGGTTGCTTGCGCAGCCTCAAGAGCAGCCATGCCCCTCGTGGGACACATCTCAACTCCCTGCCTGTGTGCCCTTGTGGGCGAGGTTCTGAGGGGCACTCAGGCATAGAACCTCTCCAGCCATGGCAGAACTCATTGAGGGCCAGAAGCACCAGACAAGGGCGCAGATGCTAGAAACCATGGCCTGTCTGGGACTCCACTGACCATCCACATCCCTGCCCCATGGCAGCTTCCTGCTGACCTGGTGGCCACATCCTCACCCCTCCTCCCTCTGTGCCCTCTGAGGGTCAGAGGTCTTGCTGTTTGTCCTCCCTCTGGGAAGACAAGAGGCCCTTTTATCCTTGGGTCCCCCTTTCTCCCGTGTCCCCCTTTCTCCTGTGTCCACCTTTGCCGCTGCTCACTACCAGTGTCCAGATGTCTACTCAGCCCTCCCGTGCTTCTGAGAGTGTTTCCCGAAAGCGCCTTGCTCGACAGCCCCCCAAGACCTTGGAAACGTACCTGGAGACCAAAGTGGACGAGCGCCCAGCCCTGGCTCTCTGAAGGCCTTCGGCTGAGCCGTCAGAGGCGCTTCCACAGAAGTGGGGATCCCCCAGCAGGCTCCTCTGGAGAAGGGGCTCACTGGACAAGGCACTCCATCAGCTTTAAAAATTAGCACGCCAGGGACACAAAGAAAGAAAAGCCATCCACTCAGCTGAACCTGAGCCTTGTAACAGAGAGGGGCGCATGTGGGGAGAACAAGAGGGAGATCCAATTAATTACCCTTAAAAGCAAAGGTAAAAGTTGAAGATTACGAGACCCATTTACAGGAGGAAATAGACCCATCATTGAGCCTAGAGAATGGAAGGATTGTTTAGGCCAGAAAAGAGTCTCAATGTGCAGATTCCATTCCTTCTCTGGAGCTTTGGAGAGAGGAAGGTCACAGCTTGGACGTGGAAGGTGCACTTAGCAGTGGGCTCAGACTGGGAGGGGCTGGTGCCTTGGGGCCAGCTCTGGCCCAGGCCCACAGCCTGCCCCTCCCTGAGGGAACAGGAGCCTCCATCTCTCTGGGAGCTGCTGTGGGCTGGCTGTTGAAGGGGTACCCCCGTGAGAGGCCCCTCCATTATCATCACAACGGCTGATGTCACAGACCCCACAAAGCAGCTGGGGCACCAAAGGCAGGGTAACCTTAACCCCACCAGCGATTGAAACAGATAGAGGGGGAGCTCTCCACACAATAACCAGGCCTCCCAGCTCTCCCCTCCTCCTTGCACTTCCTCAGGAGCCTTTGTCCTTTGGTCCCTGGGGCCTAGAGGCCCTCTCATTCCCGGCAAACACTGCCCATTAAAGCCAAAACTGAGGTCTCTGGGGAAAGGTCTGGCACTTTCTCCCCCCACCCCCTTATCTCCCACAGCTATCCCCCACCCTCATTTGCCTGCTGAGCAGATAAGAAGCTAGGAGCTATGAGAAAAGAGGCAAGCGTAATTGTTTCACATCCCTCCCTTCCCTGGTTTTGTCCCCCCTGCCCCACCCCAAGCGTTGCTGGTCCCTCTCTGGGTAAGGCAGGCCTTCGGCTAGATGTGGTATCAGCCAGTGCTCTGGGGTGTTGGTCAGTCTGGTTTCGACAGCTGTACTGGACCCCTGTACTGGAACCCTGTTTCGAACCCTGTACTGGACCCTCCTGTTCTCAGCGGGAGTGGGAGGGGGGGGCAGTGAGATATGGCCTATCTCAGCACTAACATGATGCTAAGAGAGAGGAGAGAGAGAGAGAGAGAGAGAGAGAGAGAGAGAGAGAGAGAGAGAAAGCTGAGGATGCTGGCTGTAGTGGCCGTTTGTGGCACTGGAGGTCCAGGTGGGTGGCAGGACAGTTGGTCTTCGAAAATTCTCCTGCCGGAAGTGTGTGAGGCAGGGGGAAAAGCACACAGCTCAGAGCTTCTGGCTTTCCCTCACAGAAGATTTACCTTTCGAAAGGGACCTGGTGATTATTCAGTTTTCAGTCAGGACTCTTAGATGCTGATGAAAGCCATGGATGTCTGTCCAGAAAAATGGGTGGGAGGTAAGCCTACGTGTATGAGTGCACAGGTTCTCTCTCTCTCTCTCTCTCACACACACACACACACACACACACACATGCACATGCAGGTTCTCGTTCTCTCTCTCTCTCTCTGTCAGCTTTCTTTGACTCCGGAGCGAGCACTGCATTTTAGAGGGAGGTGTAAGCTGAGGCACCACAGGAGAGTAAGAGCAAGTGTAGGCAGTGTTAAAGATTCCTTCTTCGGAAGTGGAAGTGGCTCTACTTCCTACTACAGTGGCTCTAGTGTGAGTCACGCAGGGACTGTCCGAGTTGATGGACTTTGACCTTAGCTTCATGGAGGGGGTGGGGGGAGAGACAGGAGGGCGCTTACTGCCCTCACCCCTGTGCTGGGCATGGGGAACAAAGGCCAGGAGGCAGAGAGGCGCTGCGACTGTGGCCTACCTCAGCCATGATGGGCGCTGTGGGAATGGAGGGGGTGCTGGGCTCTACACAGAGCTGTGTGGTTATCAGGTAGCAGCTAAGCATTTTGAGCATCCCCAGCCTGATTAAGTTCACAGCAACCTGGTGAACTCGGGACAGTTCTCTGCATTCACGGATGAGGGCTGCAAGACCTGTGGAGTTAATAGCTGAAGATGATCCAGCTAGAAAGGGGCGCAGCCCAGGCCTCTCAGACATCGGTGCCCAGTTGCAGGAGTCAGACTTGCTACTGAAGAATATCTTTCCAATCTAGTCCCATGATTCCTGTGCCAGCCTATGGGATGAGCAGGCTGGGTGGTGTTATACCAACATTTCTGGCTTCACCATGTTTCCAGACAGATGTGCCTACCAGATTCTTGACTATTCTCCTAGCATATACGAGCATCATGCCAGCTTTTCACCACAGCTAAAATATTCCCTAAACTTATCAAAACTTGACTTTAGCTCGAGGCGTGCCAGTGAACATCCTGCTTTCTCCCCTGACCAGACCTGCTGCCACCTGAGACCTGGGCCTCCCCCACTGTGCTCTGATACAGGTTGGCCTCTCCCTTTCCATGACCTGGCATTGTTCTGGACAAATCCTGTATCCGTCCATATTGACTGGGAGTCTTTCCATGGCAGGACCGCAGTGCAACACATTAGGTCTGAGTTGCCTAGCTTAGTATTCTGCAAAATCAGGTATTTCAAGTTATTCTTCTGGATGATGATGATACCATCATTGACTGAATATGTAGGAAGGCCTAACTTAGCATCCTGAGGTGTTTCCAAGGCCACACTATGGCCTGGCAGGGAGGCCTTGTTCCCACCAGGCTTCTGTCTCCTCTCATCCTCCCGTCCTCAGTTGAGGAAGACTCGGTATCTATTTCCCAGCTCACTGGCCGTAGCTGCATTGTGTGACAGGGTGGAAGAACAAAAAACAAACCATGAGACAACACTGTGGCTTTTGAAAGAGGTGCATAGGCGCTCTTGTTTAATAGCGGTTCAAAGGGGAGAGAGAATGTACAGGAGAAATAAACATGCTCTTTCCACAGAAGAGGCTTCCCGCGAGCCGTGAGGCCCAGCTGCATCGGTGGCTTTTGTTAGTGAGTTTTAAAGAAAAGAGTTCCCTTTAGAGTCAAAAATGGACTTTCTGAAACTTCCTCCATAAATGTGCAACTTTTGGTGCAAAGTAAAACGGCTATGGCCAACATATTAGTGAAAAGTAATCGCTAATGCAGGCAAAAAGAAAAAGCAGTCGAAGCAATCAGGAGCAGGGCCCAAGGAGAGGGGTGCCCCCTCCCAGCTAGTCCAAGGAGTGTGTTCAGCGGCCCTGTGAGGGTCATGGGTCATGGCCAGTGCCATCTGGGGGGAGAAAGGCTGCCGGGTCTGGGGCTGGATGAGCAGGCAGTTCTCTGGGATGCGGTGAAGCTAAGCTGCCTGTGAGTTCTGGAGACGGTGGGACCTGGGGCCACAAACACCAGGGAGGGTTCCCTGGAGGCCAGGCATCCCCTCTGCCAAGCCAGATGCTCTGTGGTTTCCACGTTTGAGGCTCTGATCTTTGCCACCCCAACAGCCTCATGTCTGTTCAGAGAGCCTGTGCTGGAGTTCTCCAGGTCGCCTGAGTTACTACTGAAACCCTCCCGGGTCTCAACCGGACTGTCCCTTCAGAAACAGACCTGGTTTCGCCCAGAACTCGGCCAGTGTTTGCTGCAACGAGGATGACAGGCTTCCAGCTGCCCACGCTTTTGCCCTTTTATTAGCCCCGAGGGCACTTCCGGACACCTGGTCCTTGAGGCCAGATCTTAAGAGTGGGCAGGGCGTGGGCACATGCTCTGCCCACGTCCTCTCAGCAGCTGGCCTCGGGCTTTGGGCCAGAAACACCACGAAGACACCCCGCGTCACCAACGCAAACAGCCGGGACACTGCTGGCCCCTGGCTTGACCGTCCCCTGCTTGCCGAGAGCACGTCTCCACGCACAGCCAGCAGCAAGCAGCACAGTGGCTTTGTCAGGGAAGACAGAAGGCAGCCCGAGCAGGAGGATGTCTGTCAGAAGGCCTGCCCTCAGGAGACC